>JAOXNN020000039.1:1221354-1248114 GCA_028571205.2 Hydropsyche betteni | reverse complement strand
ATTGATAACCATAATATTACGTAATAAAATAAAAATTAAATATATCTATGCAAAATTATTTTATAACCGTGCCGTTGTGAAATGTAATAAAACAAAAATTAAATATATCTATGCAAAAATATTTTATAACCGTGTCCTTGCAAAATGTCTGCAGAATATAAGATTATAGCCGTTATTATAATGACCATAAAGATTGAATTTGGAGCTCGCAATTTTTGAGCTTAAGAATGATGTAAATAGTGATTATAGTCGTTATTTTAACGGGCATACAAGCTAAATTGGAATGTCAAAGCCAGTAGTATCATCGGCTGGCCGATGCCTTTGCTCAATTTGAATATTTAATATTTAATTAATAAATCCAGTTCATTTGTTATTGTCACAATTACGACATATAAGCAAAGTCAGAGGCAGTAGGTAATAACATCATATTATAGACGTTAACTGTATACGCATAAAGACCATATTAGAACCAATACTATAAAAAGTCGTGAGCGTCATTTGAACACACGAACACACAGAAATCCGCTATTATATATAGGGGATAATATATAGATCCGATGTTAATAACATCGGTTGTGGTTTTGTTAAGAAACGGATAACGATAAAATGTGAAAACCTGATTGTGTGTACCCGATTTCAATATTTAATTAATAAAATCAAAATAGTTCATTTTTTATCTGTCATCGGTGATTATATACATGTATAGGAGATTTAAATATTTTTTCCGCTGCGTAATAATCGACGTATTGCAAAAGTCAATAGAGACGCTTTCATAAGCATGATATTACAGACGTTAAGTGGCGCTCGCAGTTTCGCCTAGTGTTGCTGGTACCCAACTAAGCCGACTCAGGAAGCTGGCATAGAGTGGGGTGCATGTAACAGGCGGGATGGTGGGCTTCCCCTTCGAAAAGACGTTAAGTGTATACGCATAAAGACCATATACGCATGAAGAATAATTTTATAAACGCAAAAAATAATCGTATCAACGCATCGTTTTAAAGTCGCGAGCATCATCGACACAGACAGACAAAAACACAGATACACAAATCCTCTATTGTATATAGAGGATGATGATGTTTCATAAAAAAATTCTAGCATATTTTTTTAATACATAAAAAAACTCGAGTCGCCACCGCGAAATGTAGAAACTGAAATTTTTTAATTAACGACGACAAAATTACATTAAAAAAAACTAAAACAAAAAAGTTTTTCACTACTACGAAGAGCGGGCACTCACATCCTTCGGGGCGCATCATCAAAACCCGAGACCGTTATCCTGTTATTCATCAGCAAACAGGCTACAGACCCTGTATACATATCCCATGGTGGGATCCGATTTCAGAAGACCATCGCCAGGTCCTCGGGACGACGTCGGCCAGAAGCACCCTTGACGGCCGCGTCGGCTAACGACGAGACATCCTCGACCCAGATTCCTTCGAAGCCTCCCATGCCGACGATTACGCTCCTTCTGTCCCTCGTCTCGACTTACTTCGTGTCTTCTGGGCTAGGATTTGTAACGGATCGTAGGTCGTTACGTGGGTATGTGCACGTGGATTTTACATGTGAAAGTTCCGATCGAATTCGTTCCGTATGGGGATTCTAATACCGGTGTTACTGAAATCGATGATGATGGTTTTTTGATAAAATTTCATCGACGGTATTGCAAAATAAACTATCGGTAGGTACCGAAATTTACAAAAGAGTCATTAAATCACTCGTTTATCGAAAAATATTGATTTTTGTATGGGGAATGAGAGAGTTTTAAAAATGGCTCAAACTTATGGAACTGGAAGCTCGAACGTATTCATAAAAAATTAGGACGTTTTCATGAAAAAAAATCAGAAATTGTTTACCGATTTTACTAGTGTAGTCTGAAAGAAAATTTTTATCTGCTGGATTAATTTATACAAAAATATAGTATTGGTTAAGAGATAAAGGTTTAGATATGGTATGCTTTTTGTAATATCCCCAATATATAATAGCGGATTTCTGTGTATTCGTTCGTTCATCTGTGTGTCTGTTCAATGACGCTCGCGACTTTTTTGCGAATATGGTCTTCATATGCGTATAAAGTTAATGTTTATAATATGATGCTTATTACCTACTAACTAATGGCTTTGCCAAATAACAAATAACAAATGAACTATAATATTTTGATTTTATTAATTAAATATTAAATATTCAAATTGGGTACACATTTCAGGTTCACACGATCGGGTTTTCACATTTTATCGTTTTCTGTTTCTTAACAAATCCACAGCCGATGTTATTAACGTCGGGCCTATATACTAGTTAGCCAATATTAACCATTCAATTAATTGCTGTTACATCGCCAATTAATGAACCTATACACCAGTAAAAAACCGGTAGTATAAAAAATGATTTTTTTTTCGTTAATACCGATATAAAAATCAATAAGACTCGCAATCTCTAATTCTGAACAATTTTTTTAAACCATTCAATTTTTATTTTGAACGCAATCACTTTATATATTACACATAGGAAAATTATGGGAATTACGCATTCACCTATCCGACAATACGCTTCTATGTTCAAAAATAACAATAATAGAAGCCGTGAGGGAAAAAAAGGTTTCGCATGGGGCTCTCGATAAGGAGTCATTTTTTGAATATACCCTGCCGAATTTCACGCGACGCTGAATTTCCACTTCGGCGTACATCGCATTATTATTGTGTTCCCGAATCCGATATACTCATGGGTTCCATGAAAATATCTATGCGTATCGAATTTTTTACGCGTTTAAATGCGAAAATTCGAAACGGTTTCGCACAATACGTTCCCGGGGTCTATTTTCCGAATTTAGATTTATAATTCGAGCTGGAACGGAAATGAACACGGTAATGTAGATTTTACAATGTGTACTTATCGAATGTGTTGTGTGAAAGGTACAGGATCGATTGTGAGCTCGTTCTGAGAAAATTGGTAGCAAATTGCATCCTGTGCGATTTAGTGTGCATATGACGCGTGTGCATTCTGCCCTATAAGCGGAATTCTCTTTTGCACCATCAACATTGTTCCTGATGAGGACAAGACTACAGAATTCACTGTTCGTTGCACTTGGTTGTCGGTCGAGTTTTGTAACCTGTTAAAATGTCACTATAATTTTGCTTATGTAGTTCTGACTGCACATTCTCTAGAAGATTTCGCAGAAATGCAATTTTTCGATCTGTTTTGTTAAAATTTTTAATAAAATTTTCGAAAAGGAGTTGCAGATCACCAATATAATTTTGGTGTTCCAAAGGACTAGGATAAGTATTTAAAAAATGATGTAATGTTATTTGGAACATTTTAAACTATACATAACTAAGTTCAAAGTATCACAATTTTTCATTTTTAAGAAAAAAATCTAAAATCTTACGTTTTTGCACTAATCATTTCCAAATGAAAAGTAATATGGCAGAAAAACCGTACTATTCTATTTGTTCAATTTTTATTTAATCCTTAAATAAGAAAATAATAATCTATATCACTAAAAAAAAATCAAAAATACATTAATAGTTATCTAAAAGTTGCTGAACGAAAAGGAAACTAGAGTTTTTCTATGTTTCTTGTTAAAAAAAAACAGAATGCAATTTTTTTTTTTAAACATCTCTGTTTAATTCCTTTTTGATCGATCGATGTATCAAATATACAAATAACCGATTAGATAACCGATAACCGAAAACCGATAGATAACCGATTTTCAAAGCTAGGGTTTAAAAATGAAACGAATATTATATTATACTGCAAATCTTACTTGTAAGTCTATTGAAACTAAATTGATTACATGTAAAATTTTAAATGTTGTCCCATTCGTGAATATAATTTTACAAGCGAAATTAATAAAAATTAAACGTACTGTAATATAAATGGCTCATTATCCCATCATCATAATCATTACACTTACAAAAATCGAGTGAAATTTCCAGTAACGACACTTCACGAAATTTCTTCGAAAAAACCGAAGATAAAAAGATACTTTACTTACGCGGCCGTATCGTTTGCGCACTTTTCAGCCGCAGCAAAAAAATAAAACTCATTTTCAGAGAACGACCTTAGTCCTGTAAACAACGAAAGCGATACGAAAAAAAAGTAGCCGAGGGCCTCTCCATGCTGAAAAAAACGAGAAGAGAAATCACTTAATAGAACGATATCGCGTGTAAGAGATTTTAAAATCATTGTATATATTTTGTACGCGAAGACCGCTAATCCCGATTTTCAGAGCTCGGGATTCGGCCGTAATGCGGTTACGCTCTAATCGCATTTTATATACAAAACGCAGAGCTGAAAGCGATTAGAATGTGAACTTCGGCATCTAAGTGGCCTAGAATTTGCATAATTATTACGTCCGCGTTTCGAGCTGAAAACGTTACTGCGTCCACTGGGCTATTTTTTTTTTACGTATTTATTTTTCGTTTTGTATTTTTTTCAGTTTCAGGGTTAGTCTCTGCAGCTTTATCGATTTATGTCGCGTGAATAATCGCGCGTTTGAAATGGAAGCGCTTTATATTCGATTTTTTTTTCCGAGGATGTTTTGAATTAATTTTGGTAGATTATGAAGCTTTTGTCTGCAGATTGAGATTTTATTTTTAATATGTTTATGGAATTTAGGGAAGATTCCGAGATAAAGGACGTACGCACCACGCAATTAAAAAAGAAATTAAAAAGAAAATGGAAATCTCGGATTCGACGGACCGTTCCGCCAAAATAGCGGGAAAATTGGAGTGTGGAAAAAATTTAATTTTTGCAAAATATGAAGTTGAGGCAGTTTTGATAATAAACAGAAAATTGGTCGCTATAAAAATTGCAATAATAATAAAAATTATATTCTTTTTCAAAACATTCATATGAATAGTGTTATAATGATTTCTATTATTTTTTTAATATTCCTAAATAAATTTAAAATTTTCAAACCATCGATTTCTTAAATTAAACTCAACCTTAAAAAAAACTTTTATGATACAAAAAAAAAGTTTCTATTCATCCGTAACGCCTGCATAATTGACATTTTTCAGAGGGACCAAATTAGTCTAATTTGCTCCGCCCGCCGAAGCGCATTGCAATTTCCAGAGCACCTAAAAATTCTTATCTTAATTCCAAACTCCCCAACACTCGCAGAAACGACGAAGCGAACAATGCCCGGCCGGGGGAGTCCCGGGAATCCCGGGACAAAGTATCCGGGATAAGCAGAGGAGGCTTTATCGGCGCCATTAGTCGCAATCATACGCAGTTTGTATTTTTGTCACACGAACGCAGGCTCCCCTGTTGCCGAAACTGCATCTTAACAGTTGGGGGTGGTTGTTTAGGGGTGTTGAGGGGTCCTTTGTTTGCTGGCTGGTGGATTCTTGTTGTGTTCATGAGCTCAAGATGTGCTTGGATTTTTGATTGAACGTTTTCTTAATTGTCTTTTTAATATAAATAATCAAAAATATATATGTATTTCAAACTTTTTTCATGTTTTCCTATCAAGATTCATTCAAATCTGATTTTTCTAAGACTTTTCTTGTTATGAAATACTCGGAAAATGCAAAAAACTTTGCATAAATTAAACTACGCAAAACACTGAGTAGTTTTCAAGTATTCGTAGTTTCAATTAGCCGGTTCAATTATTGTTAACAAGTGCATTGTTTGAAAGTCTATTATAGTTCATTTAACTTCGAATATCGTGCAATTATAAAGTACCACTTACTAACTTTACTCACTTCATGGAAATCCTACTATAATATAATAATATGAACGTTGCCTATTATATTTGCAATACAATTCAATATTTCTCTGAAAATTAGAACCAGCGAAATTAAACAATTCAATTTTTTATTTTAATAAAATCAAAACGATATTCATTTCATATAACGCGAAAAGAATATAATTCAAAATATATAAATTCCCAGCTTTTGTGACCTCACTTTTATTTTTTGTATATCACATAGCATCTTGTATAGAAAATACCTTTAAGCGGGTCGCACCGTCATCTTGCAAGGATATCGCGTTAACTTTTGCGGCTTCAGCTTCATCCCTAAGTCCTTTGTATTCAGCGATCGTACGAACATAATTCGTTCCAGTAGCTGCTGTTCCTTCAGGACCCTACCTCGTGCCTTCAGCTGAACCTGACGACGTCAGACACCTTCAGACTTCGAATGAATCAAATGCCTTTGCGGGTAATGCAGTTTTCCACACAATAAACAGATTTATTTAATTTTTTTTTTCAGTAACCGAATTATTTATACGAATTTAACGCGCTTATGAGTTCAATTGAGTTTTGAGTTATTTCGAATACAGGCGAAAAACTAATTTGATACTGCGAAAATTTCGAAACGGCGGAGCGGCGCGAAAACTAATTTAGTGCACCCACTGAAATTGAAATTGTAATTTCGCCGACGAAATTTTCTAGTGTGCGATTTAATAAAAAGGTCATATATAACCCTAATTTAAAAAGAAAGCCTCGGCCGTACTATATTACAAATAAAGGTCGGGCTCACTCTTTTCTTCGAGGAATAAAATCGTAAAGTGCACCTGTTTCCCGATATAAAACGACTTTGACCACTGCCGGCGACAAATTCATTATTTATTTTTTTATTTAGTTGAAATGAGTATATTTAGTTTGCGCTGTAATAATGGTCACTTGTTTTAGTTCATACTGAATGAAATGTATCGAAAAGAAGATGTTTGTAATATGATGTAAGATGATATGATAGTATAATTGATTTTATCGATGTAAAACCTTATCAAAGCAATAATAATTGATTATTAAAGAAAAAAATTAGCGCATAAAAGTTTCGAAAGTAATTATCGAACGATCAAACAAGTCACATTTGCATTTCGTCGCGATGCAAATTGACCCGTCGTTCACTTCGCATTGAAAACGCTTCAATAATTCATCATCTTTTAATAATTCATTTCATTTTAGCCCACATACACACAATAATATATGCATATTCACAACATACACACCTAACAGCTCGTAATACTATCACTTATATGCAGAGCAATTTGCGGCTCACTTAGGATGAAAACCCCATCGCTCAGCGACACAATACTATGGCGAATTATTCACTCTGCGAATTCCGAATCTGCAAAATTTTCAGCTTTCATTCATGAATTCGGCAAGAGGACTATTTGAATTATAACCGGTGTGAAAAGTGGATTTTTTCGAGGGGTAAGTTCGGAGATATCCGTCTTCCTAGCGACCCCTTTAAACACTTCGTCTTTGCACACATAACCGTATATTCGGGTGAAAGCCGTATAAATTTATAGTTCCGATTAATGCCGCTTTTATATATTCGATTTGTTTATCAGATCATTTATTATTAAAAAAATCGATGAAAAGACGTCTCATTAACTACCCATATTCTCCCCCGTTGTGCATTTCGGTATTTTCTATTTGCGACGACCGCTTTGCTGAAAATAAACGGATATACTTGTTTCGTGGATCTAATTTATTTTATTCCTCCAATTTTTTCCGTCGACAATCCCCTGCCTACGACCTGTGATGTATGTAATGGGGATGCTTCGCAAAATGCACGCGTTCTTTGCCAAATCGAATGCCCCGAAAGCCAAAGGGCTCCCATACGTAGCCCTTTTTGAGCCCTCTTTGACCATTAAGCGAATCTTTGGATATTGCTACGGGAACGTACATGGATCAAAAGGTTTTCGATTTCCCTGCACGCGGAAAAACGTATATGCATTACGAGTGATGCATGGCCGTGTGCATCCTTTCGGAATTAATCGCAGTTTATATCTCGAAATTTTGATTCTGCCCGAATTTATATTGCATTTTGTATTTATAGGTTCGTTAACGTTAGTAATTATCGGATGTGCATATTGAACAGTTATTATTAATTTAATCGCATGTGAAATTTATTAATGATCCATTGTTGTCGGTGTGAATATATTAAGTCTCAAAGAAATTTATTATTATATAAAGGTTTATATTTAATAATATATGGTTTGTGATGAATTGAATATTTTCAATTTGAACGCCGGTCGAGCAAGCGCTTTTGGATTTTCCTTATTGAATAATGTTACATTTCTATTCGATGGAAATTTTTCCCTATTACATATTCAGGATAGTTTCTCTTGAAGGCAATATAGCGAGGTGTTCGTCCGCTTGCGGTTTATAATATTTCTCTTCTACGGATTTAACAACTCTATTCAGTAATAAAATTGACCTGGAAACGTGCATTTATTTATAGTTTTACGCTTACGTGATCCATACGCTTGATTAATCCTATGACCATAAAAGAGAAAATTATATACGATACAAATCATTTTATATTATAAAAATTAAAATTTCGTATTCCACTTAAGTCCAACAATGCAAAAAACACAAATTCGATTACACAATCACAACATTCCCCCGCGAAAGGGTGTGAGAAGCCCGCACCGCAAACTCACAATCGGCGCAGTTTTTCACGGATTTTCCACCACTTTTCCATGCAATTTACAGTAATTTGTCGGAGGAGATTCCATCTAGCCACGGTCACAAAGAGCCCGCATGGAGGACGAAGGGTTGAAAGTAATGAAGGGCCGAACGAGTCGGTTTCGCGAAGGCGGTTGTCGCGAAGTCAATTATATTAGGTTCGTTCGGCCTTACTTGCGAGAGGCAAAACTCTCAGAGTGGGTGGTTTTTACTTAATGCAATTAACGTTAATTAAATGTGATCTATGAAAATTCCCGGGGGTGCTAGCGACATCAAGGGAATTTCACGGCCCTACAAGTCGCGGGCGTGTTCTTCTTCAAAAACCTTTTGCGTCCCCTTTGCAGGTCGAGCGCATTTTACGGGAGAATTCTTGAGTTTGTATAAGTATGGGTTTTGAGGAATGTTGTCTGTTCGTTTTCGAATTTCGTTTGTGCTTGTGTATTTTGAGTCTAATTAGAGGAATTATCTTGTCTTGGGATTGTGTGGTATTTTTCAATTGTGAACTTGAAAATTCTTGTTTCTAAAAATGAGTCCGATGAATTTCGTAAGTTTTTGCTAATTGAATTTAAAAAAATCTCTTTTTTTATAATATGAAGAAAATCGTTTTTACAATATTTTTATACTATCTATCTAGTTTATAAAAGAAATAAATATTAATTAAACAAAAGTTGAATACAGTTTTATCGTATCGTCGGAAAAGTTATAATAAAACTTTAAACTCTCACCCTTCTTACTTTTATCTTAGTACATAAATACTTAGACATTCAGTTTTCTTTAATTTTATATTCTCATAAAACTAAAATAAAATGAACAAATTCGAAAACAAATCTTATGAAAAAAAAAATTATTACTTCATTGGCGCGGTTAAAATTTGATTAATAATTACACGGAAATTTATTCGAAAAATTACAAAGTCACGCCTCCATATTAATTTAACTTATATAAAATCCCGCAAAGTTATCCTGCTTAACTTTTATATAAGATAACCGTCGGCAAATTTAACGATTGTCAAGGGCGTGCTTTACTCCGGACCTTTATTATCCTCTCACGTGCCCCGTCAGAAAACCAAACTTCCACAATGCGAAATAATTTGATTACTTACATAGAAAGGTCGAAAATAAAGAAAAATAATTTTTCACATGTTCATATTAATGTACTTACTGTCCTAAAAATATTTTAACATTTCCGTATAAAATAAATATAGAATATAATTTATACTTTGACGTCTATTGTATAATCTCATTTTTTGAACATTTCAAAGTAGCAGTATAAATAGAATATTTATTTTAATCATATAAATGATTATATTAGATCAAAGCATAAGTTTTGTCGTATTTTTTTCAATTGTTAAATATTTTTCTCTTTTCTCCGAACCAATGAATAACATCTGTATTTAAACTATATTATTATGTTAATGATACTTCCTTTTCAGTACCTGTTAAATTTCGGACTAACTAGCAAACAATACGTTCATTATTCTTGTTAATTTGAAGAAATTTTTGAAACGTTTAATATTAAAATGAATTTATGGCATTTTTCTCTCTACACGTTTAGTAAAAATAATAACGTGATTCAAAAATACTTGTAACGTGTACAGTAGATGTGCAATTATCGTTAGAATCACTCAGTTATGGTTTTAAAAATTCGGATCTAGGCATTTTTCAATAATTGATAAACATGATGATAACACATTACTGGCTATAATAAAAAAATCATATTGAAAACAAGAGTCTATTAATAAAAAATCGCGATGTCTGCATCGCATCCTGTTGATTTCAAAATAATTGGATTAAAAAAAATATGATAAAACCTTTGCATATAAAATTTCAATATATAATTAATTAAAACCGATCATATCAAACGAAAATTCTTAATAAACTTTATACAAAACAAAAAAAATTTCGCACACACCATACAAAACACAATACACCCCACATCCCACACTCACAATAGATTAGAAACCTTTATTAAATAAAGGCCAAAGGCACAAGCAGAAGAAGATTCTATGAGTTATGACTGGGCCTGGCGTAGGTGTTCGCTATCGACGTCTCCCATAAATCTGACCTCCATTGTGCCGGATGATGAACAAAAAGCGATATCCTCGCCAGGACCGCGTCTTAATTGAAGTCCATCCTGGAGGATATAAGTCAAGTGTCTCGGAGGCTTTTGATGTCCGCTGATTGACCGTCATCATCGTGGCATAATGGCAGTCTATCGCAGACGTCGCGTATAAAAAGCGGATTCCATTCAGGATAGGTCGTTTGATACATCGCTTTGTCTGATTGGACTAGAGCCTTTTTAGTTTGTGTATATTGTGACGTCACTTTTTGCGATGTCGCTCAATTAGAAATTCGTCTAATAAAACGTGTATAATAAAATTTCGATCGAAGTATTTTTATGTCGAGCACAAACGAAACCTATTCAACAAAAAGGAAAATCTTGAAGGAAATACGTAAACATTATAGTATGCATCGGTCTGCGTATTATTTAAGGGTAAACTGCGCTCAAAGGAGTTTACGTGGAATTGACCCGGGCGCTTTTCCGCGAATATATCCGCGGAAAAATAACCAACCACGGAGCTTTGTGCACCACTTTTGTATTTTGTGTGTGTGTGCTTTTATATATTGTCGGTATGAAGAGTTTTCCCGGCGGGGTGCGCCGCACGATTTCCCATAAAAGATTCACACAACGTGAAGTGTACGTACACGGTGACTCGGAAGGAACGATTCGTTGCTTGATTTGACTTTGTATGTACGATTTATCGGTATTTTTTTCGCTTTAGAATTCAAATTTGGGTTTTTTTTATATAACCTTTCCTTGAACTGTATTGATTCAATTGATAATAAATGAATAAACTATTATATTTTTTAAGTGTTATCGATTTGTGATCATTTATTACTACTGAATAGGCCCGATGTTAATGACATCGGCTGCTCGATACCCAAAAAGTCGATTCCTGTACTGAATATTTAATATTTAATTAATACAATCAAAATAGTTCATTTGTTATTTGTTTGTTTGTGACATAAAGGCAAAGCCAGTAGGCAGTGGATAGTAAGCATCATATTATAGACGTTAACTGTATACGCATAAAGACCATAGTCGTGAGCTCAAACGAATTCGTGAGCGTCATTTGAACAGACACACAGACATACAGAAATCCATGATTATATATAAGGAGAATGTGAAAGTTTCAAATGTAGATTAAATTTTTTTTATTATATAATGAAGAAAAATATTTAAAATTTTAATCATATTAAAAATGATATGTTTTATAAAAAAAATTGTATACACAAATATAATTATTCTATTGAAAAAATAAATTAAGAGATCAAATACAAAAAAAAAACTTTCAAACAAACGTACACCGCGTTCTGATTCCCAATGATTTATGTATGAAATATTATTTCGCGATTTTTTCCGAGACGACCTGTGCAAAGGGTATCGAGCCTCGTACGTAAATATTGCAAGGAGACGGTGAAAAATTTTCATTTCGCCAAACATTTATGCGTCGACCATAAAAAAAGATTGATGATGATAATGCATGCGCGATTCGGTCGCGATTTGCCCCACATTCCATAACCGGTAAATAGATTTCGTTTTATTCCTTCTGTCGTCGTGATTTATACGAGAGCGGTTGCCGAAATTGAAATCGGTTTTTCGCGCGATTTTTGAATTAATATTGAGCGCAAATATTATTTATAAATAAATGCGGACACGCTCCGATTGTTAATTGAACCGTTTTCTGTTTATTCGATCAAATGTGTTTGGTTATAGGGTGGGTGAAATGTATGAGTTTTATTATATTGAAGCGGATTTGGATATTTGTTTTGGATTGTATTAGGTCAATGAATAAGTTTCATTGTATTTTTTTGATGATCAAATATTTTTCATCTTTCTCCAAACTAATGAATAACATCTGTATTCAAACTGTTTTTTTATGTGGCGGATACGTCTTTTTATGTTTTGGCCCACATTTTTGAAATTTTTAATAATTAAGAAAATTTATAGCATTTTTTCCAATACATATACTGATTTCATAAAAATAATGAAACAAACGTGGAAAACAAAAATACTTATGATGCGTACAGTAGAGGTGCAGTTGTGATTTTAAAAATTAATATCTGGGGATTTTTCATTAACTGGTAAACATAATGATGACATGTATGGCCATAATTAATGCTGATCTAAATGAGAGGTTATGTTGAAAATAAAAGTCAACCAATAAAAAAAGTACGGAATCTGCATCTCATTGGTTTGATTCTAAAATACAATGTTTGAATACGATGAAACTTTTTCATTGACCTAATATTAATAGATAATTATTTTGTGTTTATTTTTAAATTATCGTATAATGTCACGTTTGAAAAAGTCGTCAAATATTTGAACAATACGTACTCTTATCTTCGATTTTATAAATGGGTGGCGGATACGTTTTCGAAAATATTCCAATTCAAACGGAACGCTGATAAAACGTTCAACTGTCAAAAGCAAAATTCAATTCCGTTTTATTATACGTCGTACACGCTTTATAGACTGTTCCACATTGTGTACAAAATAAGTCGTTTCGACGTTTAAATAATGCGTTGCGTATCCGTCTCGTTTGTTACGAAAAGAAATGCAATTCTTAAACCCACCAGAATGGGGAGAAACATATTGCATTCCGCAAAGGGTGCATTCAAAGTATGCTTGTACGAACGTACACATATACTTGAAAAATCGACGTTAATTTATCAAATGCACCTAAGCGGAAATAACACGAAAATTGAATTTTTCATCGTTTGCATGTTTTCAAAGTGACCTGTGTGTAGGGTGATTGTATATTTTGGGAATCGAAACGGAACGCTCCGCAAAAAAAATACAATTCTTCAAAAAAACCATTATTATTGTCACAATAATATTTTTTTTTTTGACATAGGTATACATTTGTCAGGAGAGACTTTTTTAATTTCATTATACAAGTATTAAACGCTTGTTTGTCATAATCTTATATTCTATTGTGAAATCAATCTTCTTTTTCATCAAACCATTATTTAGATATTGTGATTCATTAACAATTTTGTGTGACATCTCCTGAATTCTGATTCCATTATAGTAGTCGTGTAATTCCATGATAATATGCTCAATTTTGAGAAAAGATTCCTAATATTATTTTTTCTATAACAAAAGTTTTGCATTGAAGTTTTAGAGTAGATTTATCATTTTTCAAAATAACTGGTGACTTTATTGAAATATTTTGCGCAGTCTCAAAAAAGTAGAAATACCTAAAGGAAATGAAATATTTTTCTTAATAAAAATAATTTTAATAAGAATATTTTCATCAGTACTTACAGTTAGATGTCTACGAAACAATTATTTGTAATCCATCTTAAAACTGACAGTTGCTAATTTAATATTAAATCCAAAAATATTGGACAAAATATAATATATACGAAAAAACAGGACATGTGCTCACCCCACCTATGTACAAGGGGTGTATAGGTACTGTATATAAATCATCCAAATTTTTTTTCAGAACAATAATTTTTTCGTTATTAAATCGATCGTTTATAATTAACTTATTATTGACGTTCGAACTTTTTCCAATATTATTCAAAGAAAATAGAGTTAGAGACTAAGAATATAGAATTGATGATTAAGTCATATCGATTTCTAAGTACATAGAACTATTCGCTGAAGAAAGGTTTTAATTTTTCATTTTCACCATCAAATACATCAATGATAAAAAAAATCATAAATTCATTTATTCTAATAGTAACACCGTCTCAATCGAAACAGAACCACACTTTAACAAATCAATATCCAACCCCGACCCAAAAACCACATTCCATCACACACTTTACGAAAAACCCACTTCCGCGCAATCATATTTTCCCTTACACACGTTAATTTTTATTCAGGCCATTTTGTTTCCTTCCTTCATTAATTATGGGTCGGGTGCGGGCACCTTAATTCGCCGCTAATGAATAAAACGGTGCCGCACCCCTGACAACCGTTTATACATTATTCAAGTGTTTTTGTTTTACGACCGACCTGCCCCAAGAGCCAAAAATGAAATTGTGTTATGCCCGCGCAAAGAGACGACTTCCATTTGCCGCTTCTTGTTGGTGTTGGGTGTTTTTTTTTTTTGTTTCCTCTGGACGTTTCGTTTTTATTATTTTTGAATCTTTTTTTGTTGCGCCGTCTGTTGTTTTTCTCGAGTTGTTGTGGTTTTTTTTTGTTTATTTATTTAATTTTTTTCCCTCTCGCGGTTGGCCGCGTTTATATTTTCGTATTTATTTGCGATTTTTTTTGCACGCTGCTCTTCCGCGGTTAAGGAGCTTACTTTTAATTAAATAAAAATATCCGCTATCGGCGCGAAACAGGCACAAGAATGTTCAAATCGAGATTTTCTCTCGATTTTTGCGTTAAGTAATATTAAATGCATGAATGATATGTTGTTTTTTTTCATTTATCCAATAATCCCATCGATATTTTACTTATGGAATTAATGGTGAATTATAAAATCGATTGCGATGAATACTTGAATTCTGAACAGCAACAAAATTCGCAACATTTTTTTCATTATCACTCACGATGTTCTTTGCTGCTTGTACGGTATAAGAATAACTTGTGCAAAGTTGTTGATCAATGTTTATCAGCAAAAAATTCCGGTTTGATAACATTTTTTAAAACTAAATTTAAAAATAATTCTATGAATACGCTTCTTGATTCTATCATTTATATCAGTGCTCCTTAACCACTGTGCTGCGAGACGACGCTGGATGTCCTGCGGTGTATTTCTCCATTATTTTTCATTTTTCTTTTTATACAATTGTGCGTCCTGAAATAAAATCTATATTAAAAGTTGGCAATCGTTCGGAAAACCAGGAAAACGTGTCTTTTCTTTCATTTTCTACCAGAGAAAAAGACCACAGGATATGATCCGGGTCTTGAATCTCTCCGCAGATACAGTTAGGGTCATTTTGAAAACTCGTAAGCTTAGCAGCGAATGCGTCTTGCCAAATATTGTGAGACAAAATGTTCGAGTAATAATATCGAAACAAATTTTAAGTATTATCACAAGAGTACAAGGTAAGCGTAGAGTACGCGATTGATATGTATGATCATAATGTAATTAAACATTCTATCAATTAAAAAAATACCTTTTTTTATTAGTCAGTAAATTTTGAAATCTTCAAAATATCACACAGCTTATCGTTCAATACAAACAAATAAAATTTCACATTGTACTTATCGATTTTATAATTATATTTTTACATTACAAATATTTTATATATTATATAATAAATTATTTTAAAATAGAGTTTATTAGTCGGAAAAACGCACATCGAATGAAGGAAGTACAACATTGGACTCGATTTCGCGAAAGAAAACTGCTGGAACATTACATGGGAAATCATTAAGTGCGCCAGAAATGTGCATGGATCCACAATTTTCTTTACCACGGGAATTATCTGGTTGACCGGGATTCCATCTTGTATACCCAGTGCTTTGTAATTCTTTACCTTTAAAAACACACTTGTTATATACCTTTCTCAGTTCATATACCACAAAACTTTTTAAACGTTAAACAAACCTTCCACTGTCATGAAATAACCTTCATGAAAAATGTCATGAAAACCAAGCAGGGCGTAATCTTTGTGCTTGACGTGGTTAACTTTGTCTTGTGGTTTTGCGAACATCATCACGAGGAAATCTTCTTCAGGTTTATTGTTGATGATGGCCAAGTTTCCCCCTTCAGCTTTGCATATTGAAAGTGCATCAGACCAAGGCTTTGGGTTCAAATGCAGCTTGTAACACTTATCCGTTTCATTAGAATACTTGTAAGCTACAAAAAAAAAAGATTAGCAAAAAATCCATTTGGACATAATAATATTTTCAATTACCCGGATCTGGCGAGGCGCACTCCAAGGTCGTCGACTTTTTGATTTCTTCCTTATTTTTTTGACATATGAAAACGGCAGAAACGTGACAAGGATAATCATTTAGCATACCAGACCGATGTAATGATCCGCAATTTTCGTTATTACCAGAATTATCAGGTTGACCTTTGCCCCATGTGTGAAAATAATATTGTATCGATTCGCCTGTCAACAATTTTTAATGTCAGTAAAATCACTAATTTGATCGATTGTTAACGTGTTATTTACCTGTATCTGTTTGGTATTCTCCCTCCTTGAACATATCATGAAAGCCTAATAAGAAGTAATCCGGATGGGTGACACCTTTAAGAATCGATTTAGGATATTCGTCGAATATTTTTTTCAGCACTGAAACTTCAGCTTCGTTTTTCGGCATTGCCAATGTTGCATTTTCTCTAAGACAAGTGTCTCTAGCATCAGTCCACTTTTGAGGTGATCTATAAAACTTGTATGACTGCTTAACTTCTGGATAATCTACATAACCTGGAAAATATTGCCCTAAATTAAGATTGATTTAAAATATATGTACGAAATAAATAAAATATAAGAATACCATCGATTGAAACTGCCAGAAATCCGATCAGCGTCAAAATTCGCAACATCTTTTGCTTGTGTGATGTTGATCACTGCTTGTATGAAAATAATTTTGGCGAAGATGTGGACTACGTTTGTAATAAAGCAAAAAATTATCGATAGTTGACCTTATTCAAAATTACCAATACAATCTAAGAATTTTTTATCTTCATTCGTTTATTTATATTATGATAAGAGATTTAGAAATATTACATTTCTTCACGAAAACCGTCGGAGATTTTATATTATGATTTATTATTTAATATACGTTAGATTTAATGTTTGAATATTTGAATATTAATATTGTACACTTTTCTAAAATTCATAATATTTTTCTATTACAAATTATCAATTTGTAATATTTTATGTCTCTTTTAGTGGCGAATGGAGACTATTGAAATTATAGAGAAAAAAAAAAGCCGTAATCTATTATCATGATTATCTTAAAATGTCACATAAATTATTAAACATTCTTTAAGTACGATCTTACGATTATGAATTATTTATTACACTACTCATATAAAATATTTTTCAAATTTTTATTTTTATATTTTACGATATTTTTTAATGTATGATAAAATTGAAATAAATAAATAGATCAAAAATGCTGTCGAAAGAGTACATACTTAGTTTTGGTACGCAACTTAAATGTATAAAGTAAATAGTTTGATTTTTCCTCTAAAAAAATCCCTATCTTGAAAAAAATTCATATAAACATTCCACTATCTATCAAATACGACCCGATGAGGTTATCGATTTATATATAATATTATAATATAATATATTTATTAATTTGATTTTTATTTTTTATTTTTAGACATTTCTTATTACATATAAAGAAAAAAAATGAATTTTTATTAAAATAAAATAAATATGTTACTTGAAAGTTACATATTTATTTTTATTAGTTTGTCTTACTTTCAAATGTTTTAACGACAAGAGATACTTGTATTCGTCTTTTAGTTTACTGTTTCATACATAAATAATAAAGCACGAACAAGTCAATTTCTGATATTGATCATCAAAAAACATATATATCCCTTTCAAAATTTTTTATTTCGAACATCAAAACCAACGAAGACAATCGGATTAAGCTCTCCCATTCCGATAATATTCAAAGTCGAGACATCAATTCACGTCTCGGTCTCGTCTCGACAGAAGGCCGCCTCGCAATCTCGGAAGGGTTGCCGACTTTAATCATTCAAATGCTCAAATATAAATTAGCAGTCATTTGTACACGTTGGTGGCGATTGTCAACGCGGCGCCGCCATTGTTCAAGAAAACATCCCTTTGTGTGTCGGTGTGTGTTTGAGGTCCTGCAAAAACGACGATTCCTTAGAAATATCACAAATATTACAACTTTATATATAAAAATTAATCGTGGCAGGTATTTGGTCTGGAAAAAACTCAAAAACCGCCCAACCGATTCGTGTATTTATTTTTTTCTTTTGTTTGCTTTAACTAAGGATTATGCAAAAAAATAATTCGGAAATTCCTAAAGAAAAACTAAAAAATGACGAAAACTGAAAAATGACGGTAAACTCCGCAATCCGTCCGATAATCGTGTTGTGAAGATTGCATACAATTACGGGCATTCTGTTTTCAATGTGTTTTTGAAATAAAAAATAATTAAACTAATTAATTTGACAACAATGCAATAATTTTAATGCAATGTGTACACAGGTGTGTGCAGAACGCGTGTACACAACGAGAATCGGGAATCGGGAACAAGAATCGGGAATCGGGAACGGGAATCGGGAACCGGGAATCGGGAATGGGAATCTGGAACTACTGCTAGTATGATATATTTTTAATAGCAACACAATACGCCATCGGGATGCGTATTAACAAATAATTAGACACGATGATTCGACGTATAACACGTTCGTCATATTTGTTCGTTCCTATTGTTAGATTTTGAACGAACGAATGTGACAATGTCGCATTGTCAATTGACTGTATCATTCGCTAGAATCCACTTATTATAGCGTCATTGTTTCGGAGCGTTATCGCTTCGAATATTCTACTTCTAGTGTTTCAATAGTGACTGGTTCCATTGTTTGCATCGTATGATGCATTTTCATTTGCATTAGTTCAATTCAGACGTTGCGAAGGATTAATATTGCCTTCTGAATGTTGTTTAAGTCAATATTATGTATATTATATATTTAATTTTAAATTGACGTGATATTTTTGTTTAAATCGCTTTTTATTATGCCAAAAACATACACGTTTATAATGAAGGAAAATTTGAGTCAGATGTTCTCAATTTTCCTAAGTAAAACTTCTGAATGAGCGTTTATAAATTTTGAAATATCCTTGTGTGACAATTGTAATAATTTCTAATTATTATGATCAGAGGTTGGCAAGATTTTTTTTAAAAGGGTCTTATCATAAAAATTTGACTCTCAGCAGGTCGGATAGTAAACTCGAAAATATTTATATGGGTAATATTACTCAAAAGCATAAAAAAGGCTTAAAATTTAAAAAAATAAAACTAATCAAACTCAAAATAGCTATATAAAAATTGAGCACTAGTTAAAAATTTTTTTGAAATAAGTTATATGAAGAAAATAAGCACCAATGAATGGCGCTCCAGATAATATTTTTTTCGGTTTTTATTGATTAATAACAAAACAATTTTTTTTAATATATAATTTTGAAGAACAATCACTTCCAATCGAGGATCAGCCAGAAACTTCTCAATTGTACAGTTATATGGATTGTGATATGGAAATATTTTTTTGTATTGAAACCTGAAAAACGCTTTTGGTACTATTTTATAATTAAGTTCAGAAAATATATCTGCTACGTTTTTTTTTGGTTGATAATTTCTTAATTTATTTATTTATTTTTTTTTTATGTAAAAACAACATTAACCCGCGGGCCGGAGTTTGCTAATACCTAACAAATTTCATTATTTGTTTTACTGATAATACGTAAGAGTGCCGCAAATTTTATCATAAGTGTATAAAAATTCGCATAAAATATAATTATATTTACATTATACATTCAATTTCAAAATTTTAAAAATATTATATTGTAATAAAATTTAATATTTTTTTATGAAATAAACATCGATAACTTAAGAAAATTAGAAAATACAAATAAATACTAAAATTATTTTGAAAATGCCTGAATTTCAGGGGTTCAAATGTGACGACCCGTACTGAGTATCGTACGTGACGACCGCAAAAATTACCCCGCCTGCCTGCGGGAGGGTTGAAAACCTTACGAGGGGCATTACTTGCTCGGTATGATGTGCAAACGAGCGTGTACTTTTGAATAATAAAGAAAAAACAAACAAGACTCTCGTGGAAGGAGATTGGCGAACCCCCAGCTAAAATTTTGGGGTGCAAAATGTACATGACTATCGATACAGATGGGTAACGAGCATTCAATAAAGGTTTATTGGTACTTTATTTACATTTATGAGCATTGCACTCGAAAATTCCTTTCGGGGACACTTTTAAAATTATATTTAAATTTAGGGATGAGTTTCTCATTATGAAAGTTTTAAATTAATATGGAGCAGATTTCTTAATTAAGTATTAAAATTACAAATTCTGGAATACGCTTAAGAAGTTAATTGATAAATGAAGTATTTTTCAGAAAAAGGTATGAAATATTGAAAAAATGTGTTTTAGAAAATTAATGAACTATATGCACGAATGGATATTCATTTTTTTTAGTATAATATTATACATACATGTATATAAAAATAATAATTTTGCTTAATGCACTGTATTATATTTCTTGGCGAAAAATATGTACGTTCGGCTATACGTTTCTATTTCATTTTATTGTTACAAATGATGGTTAAATTTTCTGTGATTCCGAATTTAATTTTTATACTGATAAAATATATAGGAATGTTCTTAAAAAAATATCATAAGATTTGTTTTAATGCAAAAGTAGATAAAAAATATAATTCACTTTATGTACAGTATACCTACATAAACTTTGTATAGAGAATAGTAAAAATTCGAATAAATAAATCAAAATTATGCTAATAGTGTTATTTTCAACTGAATCATAAATGAAATGTGTTTTCGTTCCTGAATCATATTGAAATGACAAAAATTTTCAAGGTCTGCATAGTAAATCTTCGTAATTGAAAATCTCGTCTGTTTTTGTGCTTCCAAATAAAAATAGAAAGAGAAAATGTCAATTTATTCACTCGACACAATGGACTTCAGATATTTATTTCTCAATTTTTTACGAGAAAGAAATGTTCAATTTTAGTTTCGTTCCCGGAAAATCTAAATACAAATTATATCATATTTATTTTTTTTACGTATACAACTGACCTGAATTATATTTATGATTTTGTATCATTGAATGAAACGGGTAATTGCTCGATATCGAATTTAATTTTTCCGCTTGGTTTGAAATTTATTTTGACAAACATATTAAAACGTCATCCTTTATATATAATAGCGGATATCTGTTTCTGTCTATCTGTCTGTGTGACCGTCTGTCGTCTGTCACGATGACGCTCACGACTTTAAGTCGATCCCCTATATATAATATAACTCTTCATGCGTATATGGTCTTTTTGCGTATACATATAACGTCTATAATATTATGCAATACGTCGATAATTACACAGTGGAAAAAATATTTGAATCCCCTATACATACATATACATATACATGTATATAATCACCGATGAAAGATGTCTGTGTTTGTTTGTTTGTTTGTGAGGCTCTCGACTTATCTTTCCAATTTAACCTGTATGCCGTTCAAATATAACGGTTATAATCGCTACACGATAACGGCTATAACCCGAGCTCCGAATTTAGTCTTTATGGTCATCATAATAACGGCTATAATCTTATAATCTTATATTCTGGAGGCATTTCGCAAGACCATGGCTGTAAAATATGTTTGCATATATTCAATTTTTATTTTATTACATAATAGTATGGTTATCAACAGCCGATGTTATTAACATCGCGCCTATATACTAGTTAAATAAAAAATCAACATAAATCTAAAGCATAAACTCAAAAATCGCAACCAAACATATTACACACAAACATCCTTATAAATCCAGATAATTCCAAAGCCTAAGATCCTCCACTCCAAATCCAACCATTCTTCAACGTGCACACTACTACAACCCGACACCCTTCACCTGCAAACGCCCATATTTCGGAGGTTAACTGTACATTGTTATATGCAACGTTGCACCATCGCCTCGTCAACGGCAGATGACGCAACGCTAATTGCCTCCACGTCTTTACGACACTCGTTAATGTGAACCATCCTCGTCTTGTCGAGGCACCATTGCGGGATCAGGGGTGGGAAACGGGTGTGTTTGTACGTGAAAGATTTCTGAAGACGTGAGAGTAATTTGGCGATATCGTTTCGTTTTATTTTGTTACTAGTATACAGGCCCGATGTTAATAACATCGGTTGTGAATCGATAACCATAGTATTGGGTAGTAAAATAAAAATTGAATATATCTATGCAAAATTATTTTATAACCGTGCCGTTGCAAAATGTCTCCAAAATATAGGATTATAGCCGTTATTATAATGACCATAAAGACTAAATTTGGAGCTCGAGAATTATGTAAATAATGTAGCGATAATAGCCTTTATTTTAATGGGCATACAGGCTAAAATGGAATTCATTAGAATTCGCGAACTCGCATCATATTATAGGCTTTAATAAAAATCAAAATTATTAAAATCAAAATAGTTCTTTTATTATTGTCACCAGACGTTATATAGGCAAAGCCAGTAGTTAGTAGGTAATAAGCATCATATTATAGACGTTAACTGTATACGCATAAAGATTATATTCGCGAAAAAATCGCGAGCGTCATTCGAACAAACGCACCCACACACAGAAAACCGTGATTATATATAGAGGATTTTTTCTAGTATTCATGTTTATGATCGATCGATGCAGATTTTATACTCTAAATTTAAATACAAATCAAATTGAACGTTTTTTTACTTTGAATTAAACTTTTCACAGATCAAATTCTAAAAACTGTTGTCTGCATTGTTTAATTTTGGAAAAATATATTTTTTTTAAATAAATTTATCTAAAAATTAGTACAATAAATATGAACATAATGTTTCGTTTATATTTTTCATAAGATCGTAAAAAAATAAATTAGCAATGATTGAATTTGATTTGGAAAAGACTGAATTTGATTTGTAAAAGATTGAATTTGAAGTTTGAAAAACTGAATTGATTTATATAAGGTCGAATTCGAATTATAAAAAGTTTAATTCAAATTGAAATTTCATTATCGAACAAGTCGTTAATTAATATAAGAACAGCCAACATTCAACATCCCTGCTTCGTTTAGACCTACCGATCCATTTATTCCAGCTTAATCCCAAAACGCATAACCTGAGGATTTCAAAAAGCCCCCCCAACCCACCGGATCTTCTTCCGGGTCTTTCCATCGCCCCTGGGGGGGGGAGGGGGTTCCTGCTTGTTTCAACTTTCACTTTGCCGCCAATTAACACTTCGCAGATTTATCATCTCGTGTGCTGTTTTCGCAAAAGCTCCCCCGCCTATGTTCTGTGTGCACAAGATTCTAATCTACCTGTCGCTTTTCTTTTTTGCGCCAATTAATTCGCTTTTGCATGGAGCGGGGTGGATAGGGCCAATGTGGGATTGTGCCCTTCGCTTGGGGAAGCTCCCCTAGGAGGGTCTTTTAATTTTTTTTTAACGTTGCATATCATAAATTTCAGTTGTATTATGAATTATGTGCTAATATGCTTTTTAACGATGTTTGTATCAGTAGAGCTTTTATTGAATTTATTTTTTATTGTGTAATTGGGGAAGTGTTTATGTGTTCGTTGGCCTCGAAGACAAATCGAACCTTAATCGCTAAATTGGTTTAGTGAATCGAAAGCACCCATACCCAAAATCTGACCTGAGGCCGAGCAAATCGTGACCCAGCAAGAGGGACACGGGTTCGAAGATGGAGAGTTCTTAATGTCGAAACAATGGAGTTATTCGATCCGAATAAAGCGCTTTGTGTTTTCGGCCGGGACTAATTACTGATGAAAATCTTGAGGGTATCTTTTAATCGGACGCTCCGGGCTCGCAATATTGTTCTTGTATTGCTTTTTCGGTCTTTGAAATTTTACGGATTCATATCTCGAAAATGCGTATTGAAAATAAAAATGTTTATTCGACCGGAATTTATGTGTTCGAAATAAATAAATTCACGTCGCATATCAAACTAATAATGTGGGCCATTTTTTCGTTTTTGTGACGCAAAAGTGAACGTATCTTTCTGAGAAGAGTTTTCTGGCTTTTGCCCGAGGATATATTCATTCATGTAAAGAAATACATCGAAAAGCTCTCCATAAAAGCTTTCCATACGGAAAATCCGCGTAGTCACCTGCGGTCAAAGAAAACACGAGATATGAATGCGTATTATTTACAATGCATAGCGAACTCTATGTCGCTTTGTGTTATTTCGTTTCTATTACGTAATACATTTTTTTTTTTTATGAAATATGATTTCAGGCTTATCCGTCTGTGTATGTTTTATTTGAAATTTTCAATAGCTTTTTTTTTAATCAAACTCGACGGTGATGTAATTTCGTTTTATTTCATAACACATTTTATTATTTAGATTCTGAGAAATTCGGTACGTCAAAGGAAACCTATCGATTGCGTAGTCACAGAAAATTACAACGTGATCGGAAATTTGCCAAATAAGAATATCGATACAGTTCTTAGAAAGCGACAGCTGTTCAAAATGTTTATATAAATTTGATATTTAATACGACAGAAAAAATATCATTTTCCAAGAAAATGCTAGTATTAGAGCTAATTTTATTGCTAGTATTAGAAATTCGCCGGACCGTCTAATGCACTTAAACATATAACGCGGAAAGTCAGAACTGCCGCCGCGAAACACTCAGTTAATTTTAATTATGTCGCAGTGGATTTTCGAAAAGCTCTCTCGTATATTTCGTATTTAATATAACAGAGGAGACAGTTTGTGCCAAGTGCTCGTTGCTCTTGCTATTCAGGTGTAATCAAAACGCTCCCGGAAACGAAATGTAAAATAGTTAATTTTGTGTTATTGACCAAACTAGAGTTTTGCATTAAAAGTCGAGAAATATTGAAATGATGAAAGGTAGCTAGTTTGAAAATAATATGAGTATGAAATGGAAACCTTATTATTTTACTAAAACATTGTGTATTACCTTAAAAATATTTCCATTTTCACAGACGGTATTATTAACGAGACTTTTCCGTTGTTATTGATTGTTTTGTGTGGTTTTTTCAAATTCTGTGTACTCAATATACACTACCGATTTTATATATTTACCCATCATAGGAACTGAATGTTTTTCTTACAAAATTATTCTACATTTGCGTTTTATTTAAAATGTATATTGTTAGAATATGATAAAAAATAAATAAATAAAATTCGATTAACTGAAACGAAAAATATCGCATGAAAACAATGGATGAATTTTCTTTTATAGTTCTGTTCTTATTAGAAAAATTGGTGAAAATATTTTCTGTCACTTCTGATTTTGTTTATTTATTTTAATATATTTAAAGTAATATTATCTATATCATTAAAAAGTTACTTTGAGGTATAAATTCTTTAATAAATATATTATATTGGAAAAAATATGTGGGGGCAAATATATTTTATCGGTACATACATACAGTTCTTACACTTCAAATTCAACTATAGGAAAGTATTATTACGATCGTTGTCATAATAATCAATGAAATTCATTACTAAGAATTCTTATTGATTTTTTAAAATTTAAAGTATAAAAAAGTTTATTTTAAAGTATTGAATTCGAAGTATAAAACGTTGAATTTAAAATGTGCAACGTTAAATTTGAGATGTAAAAACTTTGGTGACAAAGAAAAATCAATACATAATTGGGAAAATTACTTGAAAATTATTTTAGAATTATTGTGATATTTTTCTTAACTTTAGTTACTACAAATTTAATATCGTTCGAAATTTTCAACCCATCTCCCATAAAAAAAAAAACAAAAAAAATGATAAAAGACAGTCAAAAATTTTCCTCCAATCGCACACACGACTGTTGTACAGTTTAAAAAAAGCACACACGTGCAAAAAACAAAAATCCGAAATTTTCATCCCTTTGATACAATTTTCATAAATTTCCACGAGAGGAAACCTCTCGATGAGCTCGCACGCGATTTTTCCATAATAAAACGCAAACCTCGCTCGTGAGTCGCGCGCAAATAATAAATACGAAATTACGCACGGTGCTTTGGCGCCAATTTTAAACTTTCATACGAGGCTTTCGAACCGGCGAGGTCCAGATAACCGTCGAAATTATTTATCAAGGCGCACTGACATCGCCCGTCCATGAATACTTAAGGCCAAATCTCGGCGGAAAGCGCGGCAAAATCTCGTTCGAATTTCCCGCAGGATGGACCTGCGACGGGCCCGCGTGGAATTGTCTGAATATGAAGAGCCGTTTGTGTGCGAATGTATTTTAGAAATTAGGATGTTTGGCTTTTCGTATGAAGCGCTCGTGTGCGAAGTGGCAGTTTAATATTTTATTGTGTGTTTCGGTTTGGGCTTGGTGTTTTGAATCGGTTTTTTGTTTAATTGTTGGTTTTTGAATATTTTGTGTAATATATAAGTTAAAATATATTATACAAATTATATAAATTTAACTGTTAAATTTTTAAAGATTATAGATAATAGTAAATAGGCCCGATGTTAATAACATCGGTTGTGGTTTTATTAAGAAACGGAAAACGATAAATTGTGAAAACCCGATTGTGTGAACTCGAAATGTGTACCCAATTTGAATATTTAATATTTAATTAATAAAATCAAAATA
>JAOXNN020000039.1:1207342-1219772 GCA_028571205.2 Hydropsyche betteni | reverse complement strand
ATTTGACAGTTGACATTCAAACTAAAATCGATAGTTTGGGTATACCCAAACTAGTATGGATGTAAACAAACAAAAGTTTACGCTTGAACTGTGACATCTATAAAAATGGATGTTTGTATATTAGACATCGTTTCACTCCAACACCATTCGACTGATCACTATGAAAACTGGCATGTATATGTATTTTTTTGTCGAGAAAGTTCTTGTGCCATTAAAATAAATAAAAAATCATCAAAAAATTCAGTATGAAGAGTCGAAGATCTGTCGTTTGTTGAATTTAGATGCCTTGGTTACGCAATTCATAGAAACATATAAAGCTGTTATAATACAGACTGGCAGGACAACGTCTACTGGGTTCAACAAGTTAGTGTCTAAGTCGGAAGAAAGTTGTGAAAAATTATTTGTATTATTTTTATTACAGTGTCAGAAAAATGGAAACTTTTGAAACGCTGAGTAAAAATATAGAGAACCTAATAGAAAAAATAGTTTAACCAAATTAAAGTTCTCGTTTTTTCGTCAAGAATTTTTTCACAATTTAATATCAATTATTCAGTTTAGAAAAGTTTTTAAAAATATTTGAACAATTTCAAAATGTTATAAACGATGTTTTGAAAATAATATAATATGCTTTTGAATTTTTAATATTATATAACAATATTTTTTTCATGAAATATCCTCACCTCACATTACTAACGGTATATACCGCCCATTACAATCAATTAACTGTCTCAAAGGTTTATCGTGCATGTCAATATGTTAATTGGAACAAATCAATTGGAAGGAAACATTAATTAATAGTCAAAACGTCTATACATCGACAGGTCCAAACATTTATAATTCAGATTTCGAATGACGAATTACTCACAAAAATCTAGTATAATATTTCAAAATCTGGGTAAGCATATTGAAAACAGCGCAAACTTATAATTTCGAAACTAGCACACGATACACAAACACACATCTCCCAAATGGATAAGGCTCTCCTTTGGTGCACACCCACACACAAAACGCATCCTCTCATATCGGGATATCAAAGAAGCTTGAGCCAAAGCTTTGCTTTGCGAGCGAAATTTCGAAATGAGTTGGCACCGAGCAACGGAAAAACCGCAACGTTTGTTCGATTTTCAGTTCTTTCAAAGTCAACGTTCCGGCCCGCCGTCGGATGGGTATTTACAGTCACTGCTGGCGTATTTCACAGAGTCTTGAAATGTTTTTGTTTCAGTGTCGGCTGAAAGCTCTCTTCTGGTATCAGTCGGGCTTTTTAGTCCGAAGACGTGTTCGGGATTGAGATTTGTTCTTGTGTGGTCAAATGTGTCAGTAGTATAAAAATTTTCTGGAGTGCTATTGAAAATAAATTTTGTTTTTATTTCTAAAGGTTCTTTGTATATATAAAAATATATATACTCATAAAATTATTGTATTTGAATTCACGAATTTCATTCGACAAAATAATGATATTATCCACATGAATTAACATATAATACAAAACTGTTGAAAAATCAAATATCCCTGTTACTGAAAATTGTTTCGAATGAAACGTTTATTTGAAATATTACTACATTTGTTTGTTCATATTGAAATTTTATATACTGAAAATTCAATATTTGCTTCATTTATATTGCGTCGCATTGAAAAAAACATGTACGTATCTTTTATAATCCCATAACGTGCATAAATAAATTTATATTCAATTTATTATTTATATTCAAATGTAAATTGAATAAAAATCATATAATATTATTGTTCCATACACATGAACATGATATGACATGTTTTTGTTTCGAATGTCACTTTCAAAATCTTCCTTTTGAAACACATTATTAAAATATATTGTATGCATGAAAACGAATATTCAAACTATCAAATAAATCGAATTTATGTAGAACTTATTGAGAATTAATATCATATTATTATTATTTATTTATCTAGCTAGCTTACCTGGTAAACATTGTATAACCTACAATCGCTGTTCGTTGGTCTCGTTAAAACTAAGCTGACCATACGTCCCATTTTTTTCGTGTCTTACGTTCGTCCCATCGTTTTTGCATATATAAGAAGAGCTGTTATCAACAAACGATAGATCTTCGACTCTAAATACTGGATTTTTTTCTTCTTTAAATAGCGCCCGCTGTCCCGTTTTTCCCGTTGTCTTCATGCGTTCTGCACACACTGGTTCCCGATTCCCGTTGTGAACACGCATTCTGCACACACTGGTGTACCGATTATAATTAATGTTACAATCAATACGCGGCGCGGCGGTGAAATTTTCCATACAAAATTACTTATATTATTTTCAACTTTTTTTAGGAATTTCCCTATTATTTTTCTTTGTAAACCACCTGTTAGTTAAAGCGAACAAAAGAAAAAAATCCAAATCGGTCAAATGGCTTAAAGTTTTATCCTTAAAACGAACTGCGATTCATTTTCATATATAAAATACGGATTATCCCCTATCCCGTATATATAATAGCGGATTTCTGTGTGTGTGTCTGTCTGTGTGTCCGTTCGTATGTCTCTGTGTCGATGCCACTTGCGACTTTAAAACGACACGTCGATACGGTTATTTTTTTGCCTCTATAAAATTATTCTTCATGCTTATATGGTTTTTATGCGTATACACTTACGTCTGTAATATCATGCTTATAAAATCGTCTCTATTGACTTATACAATATGTCGATTATTACGCCGTGGAAAAAATCTTTAAATCCCCTATACATACATGTACATACATATAATCACCGATGACAGATGTCTGTGTCAATAATAAATGAACTGGTTTTATTAATTAAATATTGAGTATATTCAAATCGAGTACGGGCATCGGGTAGCCTATATGTCACAAACAAATAACAAATGAACTATTTTGATTTTGTTAATTAAATATTAAATATTCAAATCGGGCACGGGCATCGACTTTAAAATAAACACATACACGTCCCGATGTTTTTAACATCGGGCCTATATACTATAATCTTATATTCTGGAGACATTTCGCAAGGGCACGGTTATAACATAATTTTGCATAGATATATTTAATTTTTATTTTATTGCGTAATAGTATGGTTATCAATGCACAACCGATGTTATTAAAATCGGGCCCATATACTAGTTGTATTATAAATTCAAAAAAAATCTAATACACATCACAATCATTCACATCTTCAACCGCGCGCATTATTCAAATTTTATTTAGCAATTTTTCTCAACCCCGACTTTTCCCGACCCCACACCCCGAAAAAAATAAAACACACACATAAAAAAAACCGAATAGAACACAGCAACGACTCCATCCGAGCAAGAGGACGACGTCGGCCGTGTTAGGGCAAAAAATTGCCAGAAAGCGGCGCCCGAAGAATAATGGACGATAACGAGGCTTCGTCCTTATATATATCACGGGACCACCTGTCACCCCGAGCTCGAGCTCTGATAAATCAGTTACGCCCACGATCCTCGGGATCCATTATATGACGCTTATCGGGACTCCTGGAGACCACCGGGTCCCGAATGAGGTTCTCGGAGGAATCCGGGAATCGCATGGATTTCGGGTCGGGGACGTGCTCTGTTCGCATTGATGGAGAGCAACATGTGATGAGAATTTTGATTATTGTCTCGCCGGGTCGTGTATGTTCGATGGGTGAGTTTCGGTGAATGGTTCGGGTCGTGTTGGTTTGGGAAAAAATGCAGTCAATTTGCGCGGTCGCAAAAACGCGAATTTCGAAAGGCTTCCGTTTGTTTGCGTTCGAGTGAGTTTCAGCGCGAACTGTTGGCCAAGTTGTTGCCGGCGTCGCGCTGTGAAACTTTTCAGCGAAGTCTCATTAATTATGTATGCGTTCGAATTTGTTTTTGCTCAAAAGTACAACATAGACTGTGGGAGAGTATTCGCAAAATAATAGTGAATGTGTTTTTAGCTTCGAATGTATATAGAACAGATTTGAAATGGCATTAAACAAAAATTTTCATTTATAAACTATTATAATATCACTATTCATATGTAATCATTTTATTCAAAAACGAAGCAAAAAATCTTGCTTTATCCATGAAATTTAACAAAATCGGGTGATATACTCGTATAAGTAGTATTTAATGTAGACGCATCATTTAGCGTCTTCTATCAAATATGACAGTTGATGTGTCTTACAACATATCATGTTAAAATTTACGTGGCATGCCTGATATACAGTAAAATACCATTATTTTAAGGAACGTCATTTGTCATATTTGATAGAAGATGTTAAATGATGCATTTATGATGTGCCGAATGTTGCTTATGTGTATAAGCAACATCAGATTTTATTAAATTTCATTGGCGAAGCAAAATTTTTTTATTCATTCCTAGACGAAGCGATCAGACAAACGTAACATAAAATATATTATATATGATAGTTATATCGATTAGTAAAAATGAAAATATTTAGACAAGCAAAAACGCAATTTTCACATGAAAAATTTGAATATTAAATAATGCGCCTACACTTACTGACGCCTATATACCATCAGATGTAAAAATCTCATACACAAAGCAAAATTCTTTGCTTCTTCAACGAACGAAGCGACTACATAAACGCAACATATGCACAAAAGTTTCATTACAATTTAGAAACATTTTTTTTTCAAAACTATTTGAAAAAGTGCCGAGACAACTCAATTGAACGAATCGTTACGAACATTGCGCTGCACAAAAATTTCTACACTGCCGAAATGGGTCAAGCGTACGAGCAAAAGCGCACACATGTGCACACATCAAAAATCCGAAAGCTCAACTTCAACAGCACATACCGGAGCAATTAGCGATCGTTTCGCACATACGAATTCCGAAATTCAAACAGAAAATTGTGTGAAATTCAGCGCATGCTCGGCTCCCCGGTGTGGCCATAACAAACGTAGCGCGCACACAAAGTGAAATATGAAGTTGGAAAACGTCCTTTATTCGCCGGTAAGCACACCTACTTAACTTCTATTACGATTCGGGTGTGTATGTGTCTTTTACTTTTGCTATCTTCGGTACAAAAGAGTTTTCCGGGTGAGTTTTCCGCGCGCGCGACCGCCAATTTTCACGTACAAGCACTTAGTTTCGCAATCATAACTTGCCGATAGCGCACATGTACTATACGGTTCAAAAATGTTTTACGCGGAAATAATTAGATCTTTGCATTTTAGATACATTTGAATTTCAATAAAAATCAAAATTGTTAAAGAAATAACCCTTTATCCGCAACGAGGATTTGACATACAAGTTTTCGACTATAAATATGCATCGTGGGAATTTTTTTAGTAACCAAATATACTTTACCCCTCTATAAAGTATTATACATTCCTATGATTTCAAATTAAGTAACTTACGCTGATTAACACGTAAAAATGTAAAAAAAATTAAAATGTTCGATTTTTTGATTTCTTTTAAATCAAAAAACAAAATTTAAAACTTTAATCCCCCTATTATGTCCCCCGTATAATGTGATACCTGTCTCGATGTTATAGGAGGGTTTACTGTATATCACTTCGCACTTATTGCATTTTTTTAAATAATAAAATACATAATGTTCCTTATATAATAGTTTTGTTTGAATTTTGATTTTCCACGTTACAAATTTTTCGGATTTGACCGCTATAACGATGACCTTTGAAATGGTTAAAAATATTCATATACACAAAACATGTTACTTTTATAATTACCGATTATTATTATTCACCAACTTTAACCGGATCTTTATATGACATAAAATACTTTAGAGTTCGCCATATTTTGACATAAAAAAATTTTCACATGAATATTCAAGTTTTAAGGGTCATGAGCCTTTGGGTCCTTCAGTACATGTTTCATACGCGTAAATATAACATTTTATACGTTTTAAAGTACGTACAAGTAAGCAAGAGTGGAAACTTTGCGTTTCTAAGTACGCGACACCATTTCGTTGTGCCTCTTCTGCCTCTTTTTCAGAGTCTTCCTGAACGAACGCTATCTCTTGAATATTTCCACTCAAAACAAACGATTCAATTTAATCGAAGGAAACTTTCGTTCTGGGCGTTGCTTTTTGCTTTCTTATTCGTTCGATTGTTTTGATCGCCATCTGAAGATAGTATAGAAATAGATCGTTATTTATGTATGTTTTTCGCTAGAATGATAATTTGGAGTGTAGGCATAGTTTGTTGTGTATTTTTATAATGTTTTGTATAGAAACGTTATATTAGTCGGTAGTTTGAAGGATGCAGGCTCCGAAGTGTTGACAGATTAATGGATTCGCTTGTGAGTGTTTCAGCTGAAGTTTCGATACGGTTTTCCATTTAAATCGCATTATAAATAGAAAAAGTTTTCGCGCGTGATTGACATTCGATTAACTTTTGCTGATTCGATATTGTTTAATATTACATTATATTTTCCATTTACTGAAACACTATTTCATTTTTCATTGATCTAAAAAAAATGCATAAAATAGTATTATATGTGAGTAAAATGAGTTTTTAAAATTTTAGAGTTAAAATTCGATTACAGATAGGCTACGTTAATTATTTTAAAATATCCCATTTTATTACAAATTTTTCAACATCGTATAATTAAACCAGTTCTTAAGAACCATTTCCTTTGAGGTGGTTTCGAACACTATTTTTATAAAATGGCTGCTTTCATAAAAATTACTTACTTTCATAAATATTATGAACTGAAAATATATCTATATTTTCCTCCGAGATGCATACAATTTTTTATCACCGTATTTAATTTATGAAAGAGAAACCATTAAAAAAAACATTATGTTTTTTTACTCAAATCAAAAATATAATATATTTTATTTAAACATATGCAGCATTTTGGTCATCAGTCGATAAAGAGCGTTCCTTTTTCATAATGATGTCTCACCCGCGCCATTGTCTCGGCTCGCTTTTCCCATTAATTGAAACTTTCCTAACAAAAAAGGAGACACTCACACTAGTTTTTGAAATTCTACCTAACCCCAACATTCTGTATCCGAGAACTCTTTTCCTTTTACTTCATCTCTCAAACTCTATTTTAGAACATATAAAAAAACATCTACGTTAAAAGTTGTACCTTTACATTAATTTTTTTCTGAAACTATTATTTTAAATCTTTTAGAAGTAACTTCTACTTGTTTTGCATTCGCATAACTACAATATATTACGAAACACGCCCTTTTCAAAACTTTCTCTCCCTCCAAAGAGGGAAAGCCATAAATCAAAACAGCAGATGAAGGCTTATTAATTCGTACGTCAAACCGAATCGATTTGAGTGGAGACATTGTTTATGCAGGTGTATCGGAAAATGACAAAAACTGGTTTTAAATATTTTCATTAAAAAAACCTTAATATGATTTAAAATATCTCACATTATCACGCGCAGAACGTATAAATGTAATCACGTGGAAAAACTTCGACATTTTCCAACTTCAATTTGGTTCAACGACCTCCGATACCTCAAAACGGCTACCCAGAATTAATTTCGAATTAAAACAAATGTTTATTTTCGCGTCTAATGGCGCAGTTTTAAAACCCTCCCCCATTGCCATCGGCGTTCCCCATTTTAACGGGCGTTCAACAAAAAGATTTCATTTAACAATTTTCTTGCGCTCATAATGGGAACAATGGCCGACCGCCGGCGTCGCGCCTCAATTCCCATTGTTGTTTGATTTTATATAAAATATATAATAATATTCGGGCAGACAGAGTGGATTAATAACGCGCCCCCGCCGCCGAGGAAAGGTTAATTTTCTTGATTAATATTCGCGGTCGGATTAATTGTTCCACCATAATCAATTTCGTGGCCGGCGATGCGTTCACTATCATTTTTAACTCGAATCTCAAATTGAGGCGTCTGAATCCGTAATGGCTAATTCGTTTTGAGATTTTAACGTCGTCGTTCGTTACCGAGTTTAATTCGATCAAAATTTTATAATGAAAATATCATTTGTATGGATCGACGTGTATTTTAATCGGAACGTGGCAATATAACACTTCGCAGACGCGCTTAATGCGCTTTCGAATTAAACTACGTAGGCTCGAATGCAACCAATGACAATTTTGCAGTGAAATATTGCAAATGTGAGCCGGATTGTGGGGGGTGCAATGTGCTTAAAGGAGCAACTCGATGTATTTATTGGGGATCGTATATCTCTGTTCTAGCCGATAGGATGGCTCCTTTCGAATGTTATTTCCGTGTACCTATGCTATAATTTGCACAGGATGTTCGTAAATTTCAGAATTAACCAATATATAGAAATTATATCGTTCGACATTTTGGTAGATTTATAAAATCTATCTATTATGTATATTTTATATTCTATATAAAAGCTCTATAAATTTTCAGGGTAAATTTAGTGAATCATTGATATTTTCTAATCAATTTCAAAAAGGTATGATATTATTTACAAATCATTTCTTAGTTCAAATATAAATACTTTCAAATCGTCTTATTCGATTAAAATGTTTTATAATATTATATATCCTGCTGAATTCCCTATGGTTGGCAACTGCTGGTGGCGAATTTAATTGCGCCATTTATTGGCGGCACCGCACGGCGATAGGTGTATTGTTTATCGGGCGAAAGATAAACCGTGAGCCGGTCCTGTCCCATGGCGCCCATTTGTATCGTACCGCCGTTAAAGGGTTAACGCGACGTTGCGCGACGAAAATACATCAAAATCCGATATAAATCACATACTCGATGATATGTTTCTTTTATTTTTTATCAAATATAATATATACAACACCTAACCATTTGCCAAAGTTGATGCATCACGTGAAATTGATCACGTATTAACATGAGATCGTTCAGTTTACAAATATAAATTGAATGTTTCTTCGAATTTTATTTTGCATTATGAGACGTTTCATACATATATTATATGCGAACAAAATAGAAGTCTAAGCGTTCCATTTCAGAATGATAAACGACCCAATTTGCGGCTCTCCCGAGACGTTTCGCGGTCCGTACCTTTCTTTACCGCTTACATCGAACTTCAAAACAGAAATGCAAATTCGAAAGTGACACGAATCGAGAGACACGAAAACGTATTCCGCCCAAAAGACAGACACTTTTGTCGCTTAATAAATATTATGCATATAAATTCGCAGTTGCGAGAACGTTCGCCGAATTTATCCGAATTGTGTTGCGGTGCTCGGAACTTTCCGGCCATGGAAACAGATCGTCGTCTCGAACGAAGGAAGAACAGCTCGAAAAGAGTGAAGATACAAATACAAACTTTATTCGAAACAAATTAAACTTCCCCCGCGGTGAGTTTAAATTATTATGCGAGGCAAAAGTGCCCGATGACGCTCTACGTATGAGAAAATTGAACATGTCCCTGCTCGGAGCAGACATGTGTAAGTTTCAGTTTGTGTTCTTACATAAGAGTATTCAGTTATTTATCTGAATTTATGTATTTTCATATTGTTTAAAATTATAATTTTTGAATTCAAAATGAATTTCGATACGCATTAAATAAATTTATTCGAATTCATTGAACATAAACGTGTTCAATTGATTTAAAAAATATAATGATCAATCGGGCATCCGCATTTCAGCCGAAGAAATTTCAGCACCGATGAAGCGATCTCTGGTTTTTCTGATGCATTGAACACTTTTTATAAATTTTTCAAATACACTTAACACTCTCTTTATGTAGAAATAATTAATTTATATTATATTATTAAATAATAGAAGGATGGATCAAATTATTCACAACACGAACGACTTTAATTTTGACTTCAAACTCGATGTATTGTTTATAGTGCAATAATTGCACCATAAACGATAAATTTGATGAAATAACAAATTATCAATTATATGTTTAAAAAAATGATGATGAAATAAGAAATTTGCTGACAAAATTTATCGTTTATGGTGCAATAGTGTTAAGTGAATAAATTTTTATATCTTTTTCGTGGATTATGATATCACTAGTATATAAGCCCGATGTTAATAACATCGGCTGTGGTTTTGTTAAGAAACGAAAAACAATAAAATGTGAAAACCCGATTGTATGAACTCGAAATTTGTACTCGATTTGAATATTTAAATATTTAATTATTAAAAACAGTTCATTTGTTCATCATCATCATCATCATCATCATCATCATCACCACCATCATCATCATCACCATCATCATCATCACCATCATCATCATCATCATCATCATCATCATCATCATCATCATAATCATCATCATCATCATGATCAGTCACGATTTGGGTCGTTCATTTGAAAAAAGGAAAAAAATAAATTCGCGAGCATCATCGTGACAGACAGGCAGACAGAAATCCGCTATTATATATAGGGGATTATTTTACGATTTTTTTGTGAATTTTCTTGTATTTTTCCAATTTATCTATTTTCCAAGTCGAACAAATACGTACAAATAAATATTCTATGTATTTTTTGATTTTCAATTTTTTTTAAAAGTTTTCTTGGACGTACTACGTAGGTAGATGAAAAAACATCGTTTTTCTACTATTCATCACCCGACGACCAAAACGAAACGTACAGTCATTTTTCTTAAATTACATCTATAGAATACTTTTTTTTCAAATTTAAATCCTTCGACTATCGAATCCCACAAAACGAGAAATTTTACACCCCCACTCAACAATGCACAGGTCCGAACCCCGCCAAAGAACACGTCCAACCCTCACATATAACCACGGCAACGACACACACACGACAGCCCGCAAATAAAACAGGATAAAAAGTGGAACAGAAGAAGGGCCGAATGTAAATTGTCGTTTATCGTTGCGGAACGGAACCGAATCTTCCGATTCATTAGGCGGCCGATCGGCACGCAAGGCGAAAACGAACTCGACCCGGCCAAAATGGAGATTCTTATATGTTCGAAGGCAGTTGTATTATGCCGGGGCAGTTAGCACTGTTGGTGAACTGTGACCTCTGTTCGTTTTATTCGAGCTGTGGACGTTGTTGTGTTGTGTGCGAGCCTCGTTTGTGTCTAATGCGGGATGTCGTGAGTGTTTGATTTTGTTTGTGGTTGTCGACTTGGTGTTGGAAAGATTATGTTGTTGGCGAGAATTGTCTTTGGTTGAAAAGTGAGTTGAAGAGCAAATTGAAGTGGGAGTGAGTAAAAGAGAACGAAGTGAGTCTGAGTTGGAATTGAAGTGTGGGAACTAGCGGAAGTTAGAAAATAACTAATGTTAACTGAACGTTGCGAAAGTGATCCAACTTATTGAAATAATTTCGTGAATTTTTAACCTAGCTTAATCTAGCGTTGTACGATGATCGATTTTATCGCTATGAAATAGACACAACCTATTCAAATAATTTCGAAAATTTCTAACCTAACATTGAATACATTCGTTATCAAACTGGTCCAACTTATTGAAGTAATTCGCGAATTTCTTATCTAACTTAACCTAACGTTGAATACGCACGTTGTGAAAGTTATCCAACTTTTCCACTAAAGGAAAATATTGTTATGCCATTTTCACGAACATATTATTGATTACTTAATTTTTTAGAATTTTTCTAAATTTGAACTTTAAAAGCTTGAATTTCAGATATAAGAACCATATTAACTAAAAATATTAGTTTGAAATCGATTGATTTAAATTAGAATCAGAGTCTAAGTCGGAGTATTTTTAACAACTCCGCACCCTTGATATTATTGTTAATTATTTAATATTAAATTTAATCACATATCTGTAGGGAATTATAAATTTCAGTACGCACAATCTCACATTAATATAATAAATGTTAATAATTTAATTAAGTTACACTCTCGTTTCACTCGTCCACATTTCGATTTATTTTAATTAATATTATACGAACATATGTACACAAAATGATTAAATTAAAATTAACCTTGTTAAATCTAATTAGAAATATTATAAATCAATAATATTTCAACATATTTCACATATCTAACACATTGAAAGCACAATCCGTCTAAAAAAAACGAATCCCTAAAAAAAACAGAGAATTTCCGGTCGAAATCTCGTAACGAAACACTTTTCTCCGAACATGTATTATGAAGAGAGGTTCTGGGAAAAATTTGCTTTGAACGTGGAAAAACCATTGTTTTTCCGTTAAGCGTTGGCGGTCAGCAGAGCGGAAGGCCACAAATCAAATTCGATGGGTTTTTCGAGAACGTCCGAATTCCGCAAAAAACCCCATCCTCCAGCCGCACATCGGAATCCCATCGTTTTTCGTATTGATCCGCCGAATCGATGGAATTTTTTGATAGAAAATCCGCAATAATTGTTCCTGAAATGTTTTTTTTAATTTATTCAATCTATTTTCGGATTCTGTGTGTGAAAACGTATAAACAATACATCGAATTATTGAATGATGTATTTCATCTTTCCAATTAGCATTTCGTGTTTTAATTGCATCATAGCATTTTTTGATATGAAATTAATTTAATATTCTAAATGAAAAAGTTTTGTGTTATTTTTGTCTAAGAGTAAAGTTTGAA
>JAOXNN020000039.1:1165202-1179630 GCA_028571205.2 Hydropsyche betteni | reverse complement strand
TAGGTAATAAGCATCATATTATAGACGTTAACTGTATATACGCATAAAGACCATATTTGCGAAAAAGTCGCGAGCGTAATCGACACGAATGCACAGAAATCCGCTATTATATAAAGGGGATAAGAGATTTCTGTAGTAAAAGTACTAATTTTTGTAGTAAATAAAAGAAACTCAATTTTATAATTTTGGCGCTTAGAACTATTTACTGTCGAGCCCTTCATATATTAAATCTTGAGTATACAATGTAAATTTAGCGTGATAATTGACCTATTTGAGTGTTTAACATAAATGCAAACACATTGATAATACTGTATTATTAGTGCTACATTATAATATCTAATGTTTGGAGTTTGAATTAATTATTATCATATTTCGAGGATTATAAAACGATGAATATAATTTTGATGAAATATCAAGTTTTTAAATAAATCGACATAAGATACACCAGTGTGCAATAAAATATTCATCGCCAACTGACCACCCCAGAGATCAAAGCACCCCTCACTCTCATATATACAAACCAGCAAGAAAAAATCATATTTATGTTCAGGGTCGTTGTGTTTTTGCCGACGAGGGCACTATTGTTATTTATTAGCAGATTCGTTTTGGCAGACGAAAAATAAGCTCTAAGAAAAAAAGCGCACACATATACCGAAGTGAGATTCGACTGTACAACAACAACGTCGCAGCACACAACAACAAAGTATATATTTTAAAGGAAACGCCACAGTTTGCGATTTCTTCCACTTTTCTCTATAGAAATGGTCGTTGGGTGTGTGTGTGCATCGACTTCCTGCAGTAAACCAGACTGACAGATGATTTCCTCTCGAGGTCGTTTAATCTTTCCACCCTTGTGTTCGATGGTATATTGACGCTATACTGTGTTTTCCATTGTATTCTTATATATTGGATATGTCTGATTCATTGTATTTGTTTCGATCTGAAACAAAATAAAACTCATTATTTATTATCGCTTAAAGAATTTTTTTTTTAATTTTCAAACCTTCAAAAAAATTTAAGTTCCAATGAATGTTATGAGATATTAACCCATTACCTCCCACTGTACTCACATGGTTACACTTGTCAAAGGCGTGATTTCATGTTTTCCTATAATGATTATTCTAGAAGTAGTTACTCATTTCAACAATATATGGTATTAGTAACTGTCATTATTGTCAGCTTGTTTTTTTTTGTCGTGTACTCATGTGAGTACAGTGGGAGGTAATGGGTTAAATAAAATCGAACGATTCATAATTGGTTAGATGAACGATCCAATTATTGTACATATACCTTCAACAAGAGATAGTTTTCATATCTAATCGAATTCACGTTGAGTGAACTGTGAAATTATAATTATCGTACAGTATCGTTTATGATTTGTAAATTGAATTATATGCTTGAAAGTATAAATAAAAACATTCAGATTAGTTCTGCGAAATTTCGTATTCATCCGAGGCAAGAAGTTTCGTGTGCGGCAACATGCGCTCGGATGTTAGATAAGCGACCATTTGTAAGGCTTGAACAAGCCGACTTTATAACTCACCAAGGTTGTTCCCGATTATTTACAGGACGATATGCCTTACTCGAGAACTACCTGTGCAAACCGGAAACAGTGTAAATTTGCACAAATTGCATGAATGCTTATGCGCGTGTGGACACGGTTGTCGCATTACGCTTCAAACGCATATATGCAACTCTAAAAATATATATTTTTAATAATATTAAAGTTTCTTATCTTAATTGTACGTATATTTCATAAATATGATTAATAAAAATTCAGTATAAATTCTTAATTCGATTAAATTTTTCATGCAACGATGCAGAATTAAGTATCTGCACGTTGAAACTCTCTGGCCGCCTGTAATAAAAATAAATGGTTTACGTGCAATTGCAGTTGCATTGCTCTCGAGTGCATTTCGCTATAGGCTTGGTCAACATTATTAAGTACTATTAGTATCTATTACAAATTCTATGAGCATGCACATTTCGATAAGACTTAATGGAAACTTCGATATAACTTCGTCAAATACTGAACGAGAATATTCGAATTCAACAATTATAATATGAATTTCTATTTTAAAAATCAATACTGGTGCATTGAAAAAGTATAGATTGTACCTCAAAGCGTTCGTGGAATTGTCGATCCTTTATTTATATTCATTCTAATGCACGTTTCATTCGTTTTAATTTACAATTTTTTTTTTCAAATACATCCATTTCAAAGTTCATGCAAAATGCACACTAATTTTATGAAATGCACGTTTAAATCGTCCCCAACCAATGCCATATACATTCCATCGCGAAATCAATCCGTCATAAACACACAAACGAATCGAACACGCTAAATAAAAACCATCACCGCTTCACGGGGAACATTTCAATGCGGAAGGGTCTCGTCTCGGTGTACTTACACAAAAGTTGTATGAGTTATACGTACGGACATAAGTAAGGTTCGATTTATCGTTCTCCAGGTGAAACGTTTCCCGTGTCCCGTCGGTGGCTCTTCGAATCGGAATCGTTCTCATTATCCCCAATCGAAAGAGTTCGACCCGCTCTTTTATACGATACTTTATATATATATATGGCTGAAGTTCTATCCAATTATTTCGCCAAGAGCTGAAATTAAATACGGAGCGCTTCGTCCGATTCTTCAGATTCTGCCGTTTCAGCGGATTAGATTCGGTATTTAACGGTGATTCGCTGTCTTAAGATTGGAAATGTGTTCTGTACTTTTTTTCTGATTTTCGTTTTGATTGTTTTATTTTTCGTTTTTGAATTTATTTGTGTTTGGTGCGTATGATTGATCATTTAAATTTTTTAATATAAGTGATATAAATTAATAAAATTATTTAAATATGTGTGATGTAATTATGTAGCAAGTTTCATCAATGAATGATGGATTCTTAAGGTATTGGAAGAGTATTCGAAAGAATTTAAATGAAAATAGATGAACGAATTTTGAAAATATTCATAAAATTTACGAATATAAAAAAGGACCTAATGTCAAAACAATCATAAATCGGTTTTATGCCAGAAATACGTTATTATATATGACAACGCCTAAATTAAAACATGTTCCATGCCCCATAGTAGTTTTTTTAAAATGTATATCAATATCAAGTTTGATGTACCACTATGCCAATTTCTTAAATAAAAACCAATGTATTTCAAAATTTAAAAAAAATGGAAGTTATGTCCTTTTTTGATTTCCAAAATTCATATACAAGAACGAAAAATTATTCGAGAAACTTAACAATCAACAATGGATATCCATTGTTCATTGTTAAGTTTCTCGAATAATTTTTCGTTCTTGTATATAAATTCAATCACATAAAATCGAAAATTTTATTAGAAAAACAAAAGGTATATCCAATTTATTTTATACAACTTACATAATCGATTAATTTATTTTGAAAAAAAAAACATATACTTCTGTACTTTATGTACACAGGTCATACGTATTACGAGAGCGCTCTCAGGCAACACCACCCGGTAAAAATCCGTGTTGCGGTCAAGGAAGAGGAAGGACATAGGTTAACATAAGCCCGTAAGCGACCTGAAGAAGGTTGACAAGGAATATGACCCGGATCGAGGAACCTTTACCCTCGGTAAGCCAACGTTCCCGACGTCAAGGGTTTTCAACCCCTTTCACGACCCCTGCGCCCATATATTTTTTCCCGGTAATCCCCAGCGGGTAGGAGTTTTCGACGAATTTTTAAAAACGTATTTCATACAATTAGTGCCGTATTCCATTAACTAATTGAAGTATCGTACCAAGATTTGTGTGAAATAAATTATGTCGGACGGCTGTGAATTGTAAATGTTGAATTTTTGAATTTATTTCTTGTACGGGTTAAATTTAATGCGTCGCTTAGGTGCAGTCGCAAATATGCCGTGTTTTACGTTGTAATGAATATTTAAGTGTTACACGCTATGAAAAAGCTTACGTATTTTTAATGTGTTCACGTTACTGTTGAGTAATGAGATTTTAAATTTTATAACAGGTTTTGTGAAACGAGACGTTTTCTCTTTTCATATTCATAAGCGTATTGGGAATTGTTTCGGCTGAAAGGTACTCATTTTGTTTATAATTATAGCGATAAAAGCTTTTACATAAACAGAAACGATGCATATAATATAAAAATTTTAATTAAAAATTTTATGATACACTAATCGAACCAGATCAAATATCTTTCTACATTTCTTATATATCCCTTCGTATAAAATTCTTGGTTTCATTTTACATTCCTTCCAATTTCACTCACATCGAAAAACATTCCTTTGCATATATTCCCAATATGAAAAAGAGGGAGCGTTTGATCGGAAAATCGCTTATTGTGTGTATCGTTTACAATATCGCGTTGATTGTGAATCTGCAATGCGAAAATTCGTCCGAAAAACACAAAAGACGATCGGAATGAAAAAATCGCGAAAAACATTTTCATTTTTGCACATCGAAATTGAAAATATAGACGGGGGCGGAAACAATGTCGCAATAATGTCTCGGAGCCTCTCGCTGAAAACTAAACCGGTTCGGAAAACGCGAGCGGGAAAATTGAAAATTCAAACAAGCATTTTAAATATTAATTTTTCGATAAGGTGGAAAAGCGGCGGCATAATCTCGTCGGCCGTTCGTGCTCCGGCGAAGGAGTCGATTTTGTGCGACTTTTTAAGGCTTTTTGCAAGACGGGTGCAAAAAAATGACGTCGATGTTAATGAAGTGTTTTTCGTGACTGTTTATTTTTCGTTTTGGCTCTATCGTTTTTCGTTAATTAATTTGTTTCGTGCTCGATTAAAGTTCCGTATTTATCAGCGAAATCGATTTTAAGATGTTTTGTATAGTCGTACAAAAAAGTGTTGAGAACCCTTTTTATTTCACATTCATTTTGAATTTCTATAACAATATATATTTATATGGTACTTTCTAGCATACTTGCATATATGTATGTACTCATATCTATCTGTCAATCACTAATTTATAATAAAATTATAAAACGTGCCTATACTTTATTAAAATTTATTTTACTACACTCTTTTAATACGTTTAATGTTTTTTGACTGAGAAATGCGGCCTTTTTCCAACCCCTACATTCACTTTTATAATACTAAAAGAAAGTGAAAGTAATTTTTTCAACTAGACTACAAATTCACGATTTGATAGCCAGCAATAATTACATTTGAGTGTGCCTTCCATATGCGCCGCTCTAATGGAAAAGGGCCATTTATTCAAATAAAATTTTATTATTTTACCATGACAAACATTTTATTATTATTTTAAACTTATGGAATAGAAAAGGATGCCAATTTTTTACTAAGAACTGATTCTAGATCTGAACTTAATAACCATTTATTTTTTAATCAATATTTATTAAAAATATCAAAATATATATTATCATACACATATCCATTATATGATATATTAACATGTAATTCAATTTAAAATTGATAATATAATTTGAAAAAAAAATAAGTCCTACAATTAACAACAACTAACTCGAAGCAAAGACCGCTCGTAAAAGCAAACAGCTCTGCGCAAGAAACTCAAACTGCCCAAAAATGGCGCCTCGTCGACCTCTGAGACGAACAACAATATAAAGTCGGCAATTAAAAGCACCGAGACAGGCCAATTAACGATTCAGAAACCGAGGAACGGCCATTAAAGAGGCTCCAGCTCCGCCATTTTGCTGCACCGAGAATTGCATTCACGCGTCATTTAGCCGCAGACACATTTTTGCATAGATTTAGGGTTTCCTATTTCCTTTATATGCTAAAGTGTGGCTTTTTTACGATGTCGTACATTAAGGTCGTGTATTGTTTCAGTAATTACGTCCGTAAGCGCATTGTAATGTGTTCTGAGATTTATTTTCTTGATTATCGTTGAATATTTCAAGTATGGTGAAAAAATGTTGATTAGACCGTTCGTGTGTCACGTTCAGATTTCGCATACGTAGCTCTGAAAATTTGCGCGCAAATGACGTTTTATTGAAAATTCTCGGGCGGGAAAAAAATTCAGTGAACTTACATCGCTGATTACATCTCTTCATTGAGACGCGATGTGGCAAAGGAATGAGAGATTTCTGAAAAAATGTACGGAAAAATGTATAAACGAGGATTCTATTCCGAAAACGATGTATGCACATTCAATTTGGTTCGTATTCAACGAATTCAACGAATTTCTTGTACCTATTTTCCGTTTTCGGAAAATTCCAAATTAACGATATAATGAAGACTGAAAACGATTCCAAACACGTGCCGATATGAGATTCGACATAAGTTAATTTAGGATTCAATTATATTATTATATATAATGCTCCACCTTTCTTCATTGCAAAATTCAAATCATTCGAAAAACAAACATCCTGAAAAACGAAGACCTTGTTCACAGCACAATACAAATAAACACTCGAGAAAGTATTACGCGGCGATTGTTTCGCGCGCAATTTGTGCAAAATTCGAAACGAAAATATCGATCATTGTTTTCGAGCGGAATTGAAGAGACTCTTTCCATTCGAAAGAAAATTGTTTCCCTTTCGAAATATTTACGCCTCGCTTATGTATTTGCCGACGATTAACAATAACGCAGTCCTTTTCCCTTCCAGCTCTGCTTAACGACCGCTCCTTCGTTATCTCGTTGCTTTCGACACGAGGCAACAAATGCGCCGTTAATGCCCCGAATATTCCCATAATAAAATATATATGGGGTTTATGCGGTCGTATAAAAAAAGCAGAACACAGACAGTAAAGCAAATGCATGTGCCGCATGCCGAAGAAGAAGCCTTCTTCAATTTCCTGTCTCGAGAAAAATGGGTCCTCGCCGAGCCACGAAAAGGTGTATTAAAATGTCGGCAAAGAAAATGGAAAAATATCAAAACCGTCTCATCAACAATTTCCGGCGAAACAAATTGAAAAAATAGTAGGTCGAGGACTGTGCTCTTTCTCTTCGGCTATATGATTCTTCGAGTGAACAAAGTGTGTTGGATTAATTTCGCTTTCCGTTCGAACGAATTCGAGCAGTATCGTTTCGCTTTTTTTGCTGTTGATTTTTTTTACACAAACGAAGATTGATCGCTCGATTTTTGATAAAAAATTGCTTGAATCATTTTTATTAATAAATAGCGCTTTTGTGTAAAAAATGTTCGATTTCTCAAATAGCTTTTTCCTATTGTATATATTAAGCCTGTTGTATGTATAAATTTCCTATTGTATTATATATATTGTATGTATTGTACGAAAGTAATATCTTATTTTGAATTATAAATGAATCACAACAGTTACACTTTTTCTTCAATAAACGGTAAAGCATAAAAAAACGAATAAATGCTTCACTCGGAATAAACATCTTTATTTGCAAAATAACTTGAAAAAAATTAATTTAATAAAATACATTTTTAAAAAAGTCTGTAACCAATATAATACATACAAGTGATGAAAAGTTAATGGACACGACACAACTGAGGATCGAAAAGGACCATCATAAATACGACATTACTTTCGGAATGGCCTCAAATGGACAAAGCGATTTTGAACACGCTTCAAATTCCAAGTACAAAACAGAATAGGACGGCGTAAATAAATAATAAAAAAAAAACTTTCATCGTTCAAACAAATAAATATTTTTCGAACATCACGCGCAAAAAACTGACCCATCACTCCATCAACCCCACACGAAAACATAAAAACCCACCCCGCATAAATAATCAACGACAACGAGCTAAGAAAAAAGCGTTTTTCAGACCGCTGCGAAATATTTTAAAAGCAACCTTATCCCTAACACATTCCCATTCGCGCCCGCAAAAGTAAAAGACCTAACCCCGAGAAACGAAGGAAAACCATCCCCTGAGAAAAGATCCAATTAAATTTTCACGCACGCGCTCGTCAACCCCCCATCCCCTCGAACTTGTCAAATATTAACAATTTTCTGCAACGTGCACTTTTCCGGGAGAAAAGTCGCATTTTCCACGGCCGGATCGTAAAATTCGCCCATACATATGTGAAGGTTTGTGTGAATAATTCATGGGAGGCGCTCATTGGACTTTCACGCTTTGAGCGTTTCAGGGGCCGTGTCGTCTTTTATGGGGTTTGTCTATAATTAAGTGGACGCAGGACTTATCGGTGCTGAATTGAGTGCTTTTGCGTTTCGTTTTTGATGGGTGAGGGTGTCGGTTTGATGGTTGTGCGTGGTGTTGATGGATATTAAGTTGAATACGATAAACTGGGCAAAGACTTATACTTGTCAAATAAAATAAAAAATTATACTTATTAATTTAATAACATCTGGTGTTGTATTTGCATCATTTAAAGCAGTGCTCCGCAACCTTTTCTCATTCACGGCACACCATAAGCTAAATTATATAGATAGTAGCAAATTTTCGTAACCCCCCCCCCCCTCCCGAAACGCAATATCCAAAAACCCAATAATGTCTTTAGTGATGCGCATAAATAGAATCGCCAACTTTTTTTAGCGAAATGTAGTATTTTTCAAATTAATTCATAAAACATATAACACAAGACAAGAATCATGGGGGGAGGGCGGTAGGAATTAAATTTTCTCGCATTTTTTTACCAATACGTTCATTATTAGGTTAAATGTAGTACATATCAAACTAAACCATAAAAAAAATATAATACTTTAATATTCAAAAGACAAATTCATGGGGGGAGGGGTAGACATTGAATTTTCCATTTTTTGTTTTTCCAACAATACATTCATTATTGGATTTGCCTGAAAATATGTGATGAAATTATTAAAAATTTAAAAATTATTTAATTACAATAATTATTCTATACTACATTTTAAAAAATAACCAATTTTATGAAAAATTTGAAATACATTGAATTCTGCCGCGGCACACTTGTATCCGGCTCACGGCACACCGGTTGCGGAGCACTGATTTAAAGTATTCTGTCAAATATACCATTTGACTTTTTTTCATTTATAATTTAATTTTCGAATCAATTTTTGCTTAGTCAGTTATTGTATAGTTGACGTATATCTTGAATCGAATAGAGTGCTTCGTTTATGTATTTAGAGACATTTTCATAAAAACATTCAATAGAGGAAATATGTCATATACTTTCTGAAGTAATTTCCGATAGCACTTAACTTATTCATATTTTATTGCACATTCGCATATCTAAGTCATCCGAAAATATGAAAGAGAGAAAAATGTCGATTCTAATAAATACGAATAATCGTAAAGCGAGCCTCGTGCGTGGCGCGAGCGCCAAAAAACGTCTCGCAAGTACCAAAAAGTCAAAAGGCATATATACATAAAAAAGCGTACACATAAAAAAGGAAAGTATTAAGGGAAAGTTTCGGCGAAAAAATCGCAAAAGTTACCGTCGCCGCCGAACACAACGAGCGCCGAATCACCTTTTTCCATTTCGCGTATTGCGTTTCTCCTCGGACAAATGGAGACCTCGAAAATCACTCTGCGGCCGCAAAAAAACACAGATATATCACCGCGGACCAGAAGCGGGGGACGGCGGGAAAAAATCGGATCAACGAACGGAAAATAATGCGAAAATGTATAAGGCGTATAATCGCGCCGGGGCCCACTTTGCGCGACGTTCGCGCAAAGTCGAAAGTTTGAGCTAGGGCCGCATTTTTCAACGTTCCGTTCCGCTTAAGTGTAAGAAGGAAACTTGAGTCGTTTCCATCATTTTTATGAAAATAAGAAAATTCTCGGGTGCGACTCGGTTTATGGTGGGTTTTTTTTTTTTTTTGAGTGGTCGTTTTGTTGGAATTTTTTGTTAGATTTAATTGAATTTAAATATATTTTTTGTAAAGAATATTATTTATTCTGCTCTTAAGTTATTCTGTCATATGATATTAATTAGTATAATTAAAATGTAAAAATTGTTTCGTCGATGATACTTAAGAAATTTTCTGTTTTCAACAAGATTCAGCTCTAATTTTTTTTCAGACCCTTATAACATTTGCGTTTTTTTTTTAATAGCAAAAGTCGACAACGACCACCGTGCACTATGGGGGTGACTTTCAGACCAGGACTTGATTTAAGAACGTCATCAGTTCTCCCTTTTTTCCCTTCTCGTCTGAGCTATTTGCAACTTTCAAACACCCTCGCCTTTTTTTCTAACTTCACTTTCTTTCTCTCAATCGAACTTCCTACGGCGGCTGTAGATCCGAAAACTCGAAAGAAAAGTCCGAAAAAATCTCGAAAACTCCTAATTTTACCACATAGGTCCGAAATCTCCCGTTAGTTATATAAAATTTAATCTTTCTTGCTCATATAGAGTGAAAGGTTACTTCTGTAGCACGTTATGGAAGAGTTTTCCCCGTCCCATTTAACCGCATCGGCCTTATCCCGTTTCCAGTGCTTTTTCTTTCTCCATATAATGTGAACCGTATCGGTTGAAAAAAGATTATTTCCTTTTTTAATCGCTATAACGTTGCCATATATCGGAAATTACTTGAGCTCGAACGCTCGAGAAACGAAGACGTGCTTTTTTGTACGTAACGTTTTATTACTGTACTGAAACGACCTTATGTTACGTTCTTGACCTGAATGGTTTGAAATCGAGGTTTTCGAAGATCTAACCATTTTGGAGATTGATTGTGTGTTATTATTGTACATTTCAGAAATTTAATACACATTGAATTTCAATGTTAAATAGCGATTTCGGTTTCTAAGATTGACATACGTCAATAGCATCTGTTTATCAACAAACGATTCAATATGCCGAAATTTACTGATTATGTTACTGTGTATTTTCAATATTTCCATTTTCGCTAACATTAATAACAATTATTATTTACAAAATTTCAATAACTATTATATCATATGAATAGAAAAATTAAACTACTGTCCCGCAAATGAAGTTGTCATAACAGATTTTATTTTTAATCTGTGTAATTGTGTTTTTTACTGTATATTTTATATTTTTTTACTCAAATGTAAAAATAAACATTTTTTAATTAATGTTTGTTTTTGATTTAATTATCACTGATTAAATACTAACTCTCGAATGGCAAATTAATAGTTTCTTGAATTTTGAGAATGCACCGGCACAATTATGTTAATAAAATCTTGAAAATGCAAATATTTCAAAAAATAAGCTTTTTCACATAAAAGTTCGGTTAACATAATAACAAAAGTCCCACTATGTGATAAAAAAATCAAGTATTCGCAAAAAATACCAAAAACGGTCTACAACTGTTGTCGCAAACTTATATTGAAAAGTATTCAAACGTAATCGAATTTAATTTATTATAGAAACCGACTATGTTTTCAATTCCCATTTAAATTGTTTATCAAAGGAAACTGTCGAAATTGAATTTGATACATTATCACATCGGAAAATTCAACGATGAAACATTCAAAGCTGCCGCGGACATACACCGCAGCCTGCAAACGGCAAACACGGGCGAATTTTGAATAATTAACGAACGAATCTACACATTTGAACGCCGTTTGCGAACTCGGTCCGTATTTTTATTATGTTCTCCGCATTTTATTTCCCGGATCGAGCCTGCGCCATGCACGGCAACAAACGGCGTGTCGAAAAATTTACGACGCCCGTATGCACACATCATAAAAGCGAAACGGCAAAACACCGCCCCATAAAATATTCAGCGATGTTTTCTATTTCCCGACTGGAAAATTGAAGCTGTCCCGCGTGGCCAGGCCCCATAACCCACATTCTGCATACAATATTTCTGTATAGGGTAATGCTAGGATGCACTATCGACCCGGGTACTCGATAGGGTGATGCCTTTTATTGTCGATGGTTATGTGTTATAGTTTAACTGGTAGTTCGGGATAGTTTGACCATATGGGTGTTAATTCGATCCAATGCACTATGCCATAGTGCATTGGATCAATACGATCCAAATTTCTCATGGTGACTATGAGAAATTTGGATCCTATAGATCAGTGCTCCCAAACTGGTGTGCCGTGAGCCGGATACAGGTGTGCCGCGGCTGAATTCAATGTGTTATATTTAAAATTTTACAATTTTTCATATCGTTTACTTTTCAAAATGTATTATAGTATCCTTTATATATAATAGCGGATTTCTGTGTGTCTGTCTGTCTGTCTGTCTGTCTGTGTGTTCCTCTGTGTATCTGTGTCGATGACGTTCGCGACTCTTATATTCTGGAAACATTTCGCAAGGGCACGGTTATATAATATGTTTGCATATATTCAATTTTTGTTTTATTACATCGCGCAACGGCATGGTTATGGAATAATTTTACATAAATATATTCAATTTTTATTTTATTACGTAATAGTATGGTTATCAATTCGCAGCCGATGTTATTAACATCGGGCCTATATACTAGTAGAATAATAATTGTAATTAAATAATTTTTCAATTTTAATTTTATCATATACATTTTCTGGTAAAAAAGACAATTACAGTGGTTGAACGTACATCTATTATATTTAAGTTTAGCGTCTATTTCTTTTCCCCCCCGACACACAATTCCCAAAAACCCAATAATGAACGTATTGCTGAAAAAAAAAACAATGCAGGAAAATTCAATCCCTACCCCTTCCCCATAATTTTTTTTCTGAATATTTATTTTTTGCCTTTTTCATAAAAAACTATATTTTTTGAAAGTATCCTATATTTTTTATGGATTAATTTGAAAAACATTATGCGCATCGCCAAAGACATCATTGCGTGTCGAGGGGGGGGTCATGAAAATTTGCTAATGCCTATATAATTTAGCTTTTGGTGTGCCGCAGAATTCTAAGAAGAACTTTGGTGTGCTGTGAGTGAGAAAAGGTTGCGGAGCACTGCTATAGATGATGCGGTGAATTGAAATCGATCTGAATTATTTGTTTCGTATAAAAAGATTGCTTCGTATTTCATTAGGAACAATCCGATCGAGTGCTAGTCGAAGATATCGGTTATTAATTACATGTCATATCAAAAGATCACAAACGATCATGTCAATAATTAATTCAAAGTATGTATTTCTCAAAGGGTTTGTGGAAAGCGAAGCGTATCGTTCCACTCTGTTCCGCATATTGTAATTAGCGTACCAAATAATAAATGGCCTACGTTCCCGTATGTCTATGGTGCAAAAACAAATGTAAAATATAAAAGGGATCATGATAAAGTAATCCTCTCATTATGAAAAAAATGCGGAAGTCCTGGAACCAATAGTTAAAATATCAAAAAAAAAAATGAAACGTGATTGATTGAATTTTGTATGCATCGAAATTGAAATGCATAAATCTTTGCGCTCTCCTTTCGTCTAAATTTCATAGAGTGAATTTTTTATATGTGCAAAATTGAATTTATTTTTTGCGCACATAGCAAGATTTATACGTCGAAATAATGGAAATCGAAACGGTTGCGTAAAAAATAAATGTAGTACCTGTACTAGCTCTCAGAATCGTTGAATCTTTGTGAATAAAGGAGCGCTCTGAATATTTCATAATGTATAAATCAAAGGAATGTTAACGGAGACTCGACTCGATTCTCCCATAAAATATAAAAAGGTACATTCATGATAAATTTTATAAAAAAAAATCGAATGTACAACTATCCGAGGATTTCGGCGGGAAATATGCGCTGATGAAATTTTCGAAATCCGCCCTCGGCTTCAATTAGACATGTGAATTCGCTTTAATCATGCCACACACGCGTAATAAATATAATATATCTTGTTCGAGTGAAAATTTGGCATTGAGCAAACATCAAAGAATGAAAAGTAAACCGTCGTGTTTGAACACGAACGCGAGTGTACTTTGGGACCTTTCGAATTACACTGTAATTGGGTGCTCGCTGTGTCCCTGCAAAAAATACATATAAACTAGAATACGCTTGAATTTATAAAGTTATCCGGTAAATCTCGGTTTTTTTTGTGAATTATTCATTCCGAAACGCTGACTAGTTCGATATAAATAGTCCGCTTGAAATCTATTGACGTTTATTATCAATCATTATAAGTTTATGCGATATTATCAACGGTTTGATCTTATACGAAAAAGAATGATTTCAATATTCGAAATTAAAAATTATATTTCTTGTTCTTATATTTATCAGATGTGACATTATAAAGGAAGACGGTTTTTTATCACTTTTACAAAACCATTAAATAAATGTCTCTATAGGAATACACATAAAAAAAAACATTTGAATTTCCTGTCATTTTAATAATTAATTATACCTTTCTGTCGTATTCTTATCTGCATTATTTTTATAATTGAACTAGACTCAAAAAACTAAACAATAAAACATTTTATGATTAAAATACAACATTTCATTTTAATTTAAAAATTACCAATTGCTTAAAAAAAAATACCATAAGTTGTTTTCATTTTTATTATATCACTAGTATATAGGCCCGATGTTAATAAAATCGGCTATGAATTGATAACCATACTATTACATAATAAAATAAAAATTAAATATATCTATGCAAAAATATTTTATAACTGTGTCGTTG
>JAOXNN020000039.1:1145659-1159967 GCA_028571205.2 Hydropsyche betteni | reverse complement strand
ATCACTATTTACATCATTCTCGAGCTCGAAAATAGCGACCTCCAAATTAAGTCTTTATGGTCATTATAATAACGGCTATAGTCTCTGTATTTTGTTTATTTTATTACGTCATAGTATGGTTATAAATTCACAGTCGATGTTATCAGCATCGGGCCTATACATTATCCTCTATACATAACAAACGAGCACCGACTTTTCGCAACAGAGTGGTTATAAAATATTTTTGCATAGATTTAATTTTTTATATATAATTACGTGATTCACGGCCGATGTTATTAACATCGGGCCTATATACTAGTATTAGAATAAAATTCGACAAATTTCCAACAGGTAGATTTACATTAAAAATAAACGTCAATTTTATGAATCAAAGAAAAAATTACAATAAGAATCGTTATCCAAGTATAAAAATGTCTATAGAAATATTTAAAAATTATAAAAATAAATCACAAAGCTGAATATCTTAATGAATCAAAAAATTTCATAGTTATGAATTAATCAAAGTGATTAAAACAAAATTAAATAAATCATAATAAAAAAATAACTATACATGTATATAGGTACATATAAACAATAATGATTAAATTAAATTTTGGGGATCTATAATATTTACCATGATAAATAACAACATAATTAAGTTGTCTGGATTTTAAACAAAAATAATGTTAATTGAGACTAATTCCTAATTCAAAAATCACATTAGAAATGGTTTTCACTTTAATCGATTGATTGTTATTTTTCGCAACGTCCAAAGGAGTTTCGCCTTTATTGTCTCGTTTCGAAAGCATTTTTTTCATTATCGCTATGTTGCTTTTTATTGAATCCAGTAGAATAGTGAAAGTAACATCGTGACAATTATAACCTGCAGCGTGATGAAGTAAGTTTTGACCTGATTCGTTTTCGTTTAACACGATACGGTCATAAATTCCTAATTTAACGCTATCTTCTAAAATGGATTTAATTTTATTTATTTTTCCGTATTTTACTGCCACGTCTAAAGGAGTTTCGCTTTTATTGTCTCGTTTCGAAAGCATTTTTTCCATTATCGCTGTGTCGCAATTTATTGAATCCAGTAGAATAGTGAACGTATCGTCGTAACAATTATAACCTGCAGCGTGATGAAGTAAATTTTGACCTAATTCATTTTCGTTTATCACGATACGGTCATAAATTCCTAGTTTAACGCTGTGTTCTAAAATGGATTTAATTTTACTTATTTCTCCACTTTTTACTGCTACGTCAAAAGGAGTTTCGCCTTTATTGTCTCGTTTCAAAAGTATTTTTTCCATCATCGCTGGGTTTCTATTAATTGAATCCAGCAGAAAAGTGAAGGTATCATCGTCACAAACATCTGCAGCGTGATGAAGTAAGTTTTGACCTAATTTGTTTTCGTTTATCACGATACGGTCATAAATTCCTATTTTAACGCTGTTTTCTAAAATTGATTTAATTTTATTTATTTTTCCAAATTGTACTGCTGCGTCTAAAGGAGTTTCGCCTTTAGTGTCTCGTTTCGAAAGCATTGTATCCATTATCGCTGTGTCGCTCTTTATTGAATCCAGCAGAAAAGTAAACGTATCATCTTTATAAATGTAACCTGCAGCGTGATGAAGTATGTTTTGACCGAATTCATTTTCATTTATCACGATACGGTCATAAATTCTTAGTTTAGTGCTGTCTTCTAAAATGGATTTAATTTTATTAATTTTTCCGTATTGTAATGCTACGTCCAAAGGAGTTTCGCCGTTATTGTCTCGTTTCGAAAGCATTTTTTCCATCATCGCTGAGTCGCTATTTATTGAATCTAGCAGAAAAGTGAATGTATAATCATTACAATTATCTTCTGCAGCGTAATGAAGTAAGTTTTGACCTGATTCATTTTCGTTTATCACGATACGGTCATAAATTCCTAGTTTAGCGCTGTTCTCAAAAATGGATTTGATTTTATTTATTTTTCCGTATTTTACTGCTATGTCTAAAGGAGTTTCGCCTTTAGTGTCTCGTTTCGAAAGCATTTTTTCCAATATCGCTGTGTCGCTATTTATTGAATCCAGCAGAAAAGTGAACGTATCATTGTCACAATTATAACATGCAGCGTGATGAAGTATGTTTCGACCTGATTCATTTTCGTTTATCATGATACGGTCATAAATTCCTATTTTAACGCTGTTTTCTAAAATTGATTTAATTTTATTTATTTTTCCGAATTGTACTGCTGCGTCTAAAGGAGTTTCGCCTTTATTGTCTCGTTTCGAAAGCATTTTTTCCAATATCGCAGTGTCGCTATTTATTAAATCCAGCAGAATAGTGAACATATCATCGTCACAATTATTACCTGCAGCGTGATGAAGTATGTTTTTACCTGATTCATTTTCGTTTATCATGATACGGTCATAAATTCCTATTTTAACGCTGTCTTCTGAAATGGATTTAATTTTATTTATTTTTCCATATTTTACTGCTACGTCTAAAGGAGTTTCGCCTTTATTGTCTCGTTTTGAAAGCATTTTTTCCAATATCGCTGTATCACTATTTATTGAATCCAGCAGAATAGTGAACATATCATCGTCACAATTATTACCTGCAGCGTGATGAAGTATGTTTTGACCTGATTCATTTTCGTTTATCACGATACGGTCATAAATTCCTATTTTAACGCTGTCTTCTGAAATGGATTTAATTTTATTTATTTTTCCATATTTTACAGCCACGTCTAAAGGAGTTTCGCCTTTATTGTCTCGTTTCGAAAGAATTTTTTCCGTTATCGCTGTGTTGCTTTTTAATAAATCTAGCAGAAAAGTGAACGTAACATCATTACAATTATCATCTGCAGCGTGATGAAGAACATTTTGACCTGATTCATTTTCGTTTAACACGTTACGGTCACAAATTTCTAGTTTATCGCTGTGTTCTAAAATGGATTTAATTTTATTTATTTCTCCACATTTAACTGCTACGTCTAAAGGAGTTTCGCCTTTATTGTCTCGTTTCGAAAGCATTTTTCCCATTATCGTTCTGTCGCTCTTTATTGAATCCAGCAGAAAAATAAACGTATCATTGTCACAATTTCTATATGCAGCGTGATGAAGTACATTTTGACCATATTTATTTACATTCGTTACGAAACTTTCTTGAATTCCTAGTTCGACATATTCGTCTAATAAATATTTAACATTATTATATTTTCCGTATTTAACTGCAATATCTGAAGTCGTTTCTCCGTTTAAATTTTTTTTTTGGAGAAAATCCATTAATTTTTTTTGAGTTTTTAGCTTAACAAACATAATTTTTATCAAATGATTAGTTATTTCCATGTTTTTTTGTTGTGAATACACAAAATGCAATATATTAAATTCATTTTCCATTCTAGTCCAGTATTCCAGACTTACATCGTTTTCAATGAGCCATATCGCAATCCATTGCCATTTATTTTTAAGCGCGGCATAAAGTTTTCTTTTGTTCAATTTTTCTATCAAATTCGCGTGATTGTCTTTTCTTTTTGAATTTTCTTTGTTAAACATACTGTCGATAAACTGGCAGATTACAAAATTTTGTCGATTAAACATGTTTTCCAAAAAATATTTTGTGATTTCCAATGATTTTTTGTCGTCTTTCGTAAAACTATCAAATATAAAAACGGCCGCAAAGTATTCGGCGAATGTTCTATGAATAAAGAAAGGTATATCATTTACGATTCCATTCATAATGCCTACATCATCTCCCTTTTCTTTAAATTTGTCTTTGATTTCTTTTAGTTTATTTTTGTCTTCTTCGCTAAAAAATATGGCCAGTTCATTTCCATTAAACAAAGTAACCAAAGCTAAAATTTTCCATTCTTCTACAAATTTTTTACGCAGAACTATAGCTGAATTTTGTGATGCAACTCTATCTATATTTTCTCCTTTTTTTTCAGTGTGATAAACTTTTAATTTAATTTCAACGAATTTCTCATACACTACCGATAATTTGAGCATTTTCATAAACTCTTTCCGTAGATGGTGGTCATTTTCCCATGAATTGGATTTTTGAAATTTTTTAAAAGTATCCTTGAAAATAGTGCCAATAATCATCGTGTGGAGAGCAATTCCTAAAAACTCGTTTATTTTATTGTGGATATTTTCACTTAAAATTTTAAACAGTAAAATAGTGAATGTATTAAAATATTCTTCGTTTATTTCAAATGACTGTCCCCAAAATTTTTTGAGATATTCTTTTTGGTTGTCTTCTGTAAATGGTTCGATATCATAATGATTTGAAAACGTACTTTCGAAAGAACTTTTTAAGTTGCTTAGAATTGAATCATAAGGTCTCGAACTTATCCAAATCTTTTTGATATTGGCTTCGTCTTTTAATACTTTGATAACATTTATAACGACCTCCTTGTAATTGGGACATACCTCGTCAAATGCGTCGAAATACAAAACGACGTTTCCCATTTGCAGATTCTGTTCAAAAATAGTTGTTTCCACTTTAGAATGGTGTTTTGCACAGTTATGCAGAAAATCAATGACTTTCTCCAATTGGATTTCTTGACCTGTCATTTCATTCAACATTAACGATTCTGAGTTCAGGTCGATTTCGATGACCCATAATTTGGGATTGTCTTTTTTCATTTTTCGCGACAAAGAGGTGAACAGTGTGGATTTCCCCATCCCGGCTATTCCAGATATTAAATTTATTTTGCAATCAAGTGTGCTCTCTATAACGTTTTCAAAATCTGATTTATCAAACGGTTCATTCGATTTTTTTATCAATACGAACTCGTCACCTCTTTTCTTTAACATATAGATATTTCCCGATTTATTCTTTTCAACCTCGCGTTTGAATACGTCAGATTCTTGTTCAGTTAACTGTTCTTGCTTTTCTATCACATTGAAAGTTTGATATTCGGAACACAGATCTTTTTCATTTATCTCGCGTAACAAATAAAAATTATTTTTATCGCTTTTTAGTCGACGGATAAATTGTCGTTCAATATAGTAGTTTTCCGTGTCTTTTTTATGAATAATTCCATGAATTGGCTTGCCTATATTAATGGGTTCACGTTTTAGAATTTTCATTAATATATTTCCATCAATAGATTTTTTTAATGCATCATTTAAAATCAACTCGCTCAACGTAGTATCAAATTCTTGAAATTTCACCTCCGTTTTCAAAAAGAGGTCTTGCGAATCATTTTGAAGGTTTGCCAGGGTGTTTGTGATATCTTTTAATTCATCGTATTTTATGTCGATTTTCTGAAAATATGATTTCAGAAAATCGTTTCTTTTTGACACAACGATTAGTTTTTTTTTAACGTTGTTTTTGATCGCATCGATTATACGTTCTAATAAAGCTGTCACCTCGTTATGTATTATCTTTTCAGAATCCCACTCTAACACCATTATATGATCAGTTGATAAAGATTTGAAAGCTTCGATCGCTAAATTCGATGAATCATTGTCTGAAGTGCTCAATTTCACATAAACAAAATCTACTTGTTGAAAAGTATTCGTGAGTTTCGCGTAAAGATTGATGGAACTTATAGTTACATGTTGGCTAACGACATTTAAAACTTTTTCCGGTTTTTTCGGTTCTAAAAACTTTTTTATGGCGCTTTCCAATTCCGTGTGGATGAAGTTAATTTTATAATTTTTAACATAATTATCGTATTCAAAATTTGTTCCATTTATTTTTGTGTTTTTGAACTTCCGCATCGACTCTTTGAAAAAATCTTCCGCTTTTTCAAATGAAATAAATCGATCTTTATTAGAAAGCTCATGGTTTCGAATAATTTTGTCGGATGTTTCATCAGTTCCCTTTAACCAACTTTCGATTTTTTCGTATAAATAACTGTGCATCAAGCTGGGGTCGTATGCAGAGTATCGGTTTTTAAGTTCAGCTACGATAATTTTCTTAAGTTGGTTCACGTCCGGTTGTCCTGTCGCGAAAAAGAACGTTTCCGAAAAAAATTTGAAATACTCTTCAAAATTATTTTCTGGCCAATCTAGCACTTTCTTTTGCGTTCCAAAACCATTATTTATTCTAAATGTTTTTGTATGTATGTTTTTTTTCTTTTTTGCGACTTCCATTAAAACGCTTTTCAATTTTTTCCGTCCTTTTTCATTTTCACCGTTTCCATTTTCTTTTATAAAATCCTTTCGGAATTTTTTAGTTCTTATATCAATAACCTCTGTTGCCAAAAGGTAGTCGTAGTGTTTTAAAATCCCACTATCGGCCGGTAAAGAAAGTTTCTCGCTATATAAATACTTAATTAATTCCGTTGCAATTAGAAAATACTCATAGTTCAAGCAATGCAATTTCATTTTATCTTTGAAATCTTCAGTGTAAGGAAATTGATACAATTTACCGTGATCTTCAAAATTAATCATCGAAAGATTTCTATCGTTTTTTGTTTGAATCTCTTTCGTTATATTCCCAATAATATTTTTCCTTTTTTTTTCGTGTATAGCGAAGTCGGTATTTGTATGAATGATGGCATATTTAATTTCTCCATGCTCAAACAGATTGTGCTTAGCGATTTTGAACGAACAAAAATATTTTGCCAGACCAAATCGATTATTTTTATCCGTAACAATTTCAGTGTACTTGATTGTTTCTTTTTGATGTTTACATTGCAATATCATGAGGTATTTTTGCTTGTTTTCCTCGTATTTAAAAACGAGGTCGTCGAACTTTTCAGCTTCTATTATCTCAGTGCCTAATTCGAAATCGGAGTGTGTTTTCATTCCTCCAAGAAGATACCACAATAGTAATTCCGCTTGATAAGTGAATCCTCCCAAGCCGTGTTGAATAACTTTGCTATTGTTTTCTTCTCCATCCATATTTACGCTCACCTCACAAACTGAAAAAAAATTTGTAAGCTGTGAATTGAAAAAAAACTTGAATCCAATAGCAGGTATTGATGATCTAAAAATGCGCCCCGAATTCGTAACATATTTCCTGTAGATTTTTTTTTTTTACTTTTTTAGTAGATTTTATTACGTCTGGGGCCGGATTTAGCTATAAGCAACCCAGAAATTTACCTAAAACACCAGCGACTCAAGGAGCCGAAATTTATAAAACAAATATATATAATATTTTTTTGAGCTTCAAATGATTTCTTAAAAGATTCCTAAAAATATTGGCGAAAAAATATAAATTGATTTTATACTGTTATATTTATTGAGAAGAAATTGAAAAAAAATTACAATGCTTAATATATTCAAAAAATTGTAATAGTCCAGTCAATAAGGACGATAAAATGGTCAAATTTTTTAATAAATACAGGAAAGCTAGATTTTAGAAAGAAGTTTGATATTGTGATTCTTAAACAGAAAGTAAAAAGTCTATATCGATTTAAGATTTGCGTACAATTTTACGCGGGTTAAAGGGCACCGAAAACGGTTTTTCGTAAATATCTCGTTAACTGTCATATTTAAAGAAATATCACGTCAAATTTATAGCTTAAAAAAATATGAATACTTGTATTCGTAAAAGTAACCATTTTGGAAATAATTCGCTTTAAAGAGTTGCTACTGGTAGCAGTATGCAATCTTCAACTGTACATGTATGTACGTGGGGGAGTTCAAAATTTTTCGAAAAATGTTTTTAATTAGTTAACAGAATGAATTATTGAAAAGTAATTAATAAAATTATATACATCTTGAGACCTATTTTGTGTGGTATTAGTATCAGTATCAGTGCTACGAGATATTTACATATGATTTTATGTTAATTTGAAATCACTCCTGCATTTGCGAAAGTGTAGGGGAGACTTTAATTTCGTATGGAAGTACCGAATATTTTTTTCAGTTTATTTTATTGTATCATTTAAAATGTCGAAAAGTTTTAAAAATAAACAGAAAACCACAAAATATCATATATTTTTTCAATGTTTTTCAAATTTAATCTTATCAGTTGAATGTTTTTATTTCTCATATCTGCATGAAGTGCAGGATCATTCATTTCGTGATATTCGAAAGTAAAGCTAAATAAAACACACACAGCGATACATTTTTGATGAAAATTTTATTTTATTATAAAGTTTGAACTTTACCATTAAGTGTGAAAAACTCGAAAATTATCTAATTTTTAGTCTCTGTGAATATTTATTTCTAAATATAAAATTTATAGACGTTTGCATATGTCACAACTAAAACAAATGCTTTAAGCTAAAAATATTTATTTTTAAGCTTTCAGTTATTTGACTTTCGAAAAGTATACGCTATATTTTTTACTTATCATTTTGACTGGATTAAATGTAAAAATTACGTATCAGATACGATAAAGGTATGTCACCGATACTATTTCGAACACGAAAAACATTTGTGATTAGTTAAGAAGCATAGTTTATGGAATTATATATTATCTTTTTTTATAGTAAAATTCAACAACACTATATACTTTTAAATTCATTTTATGTCATGTGACATTCCTCGGAGAAAATCGTTTAAGGTTTTTTTTATGTTTTTCAATGTTAATTGGTCTGACGGTATTTTTTTACGTTTATTAACATGGCTTTTATAATCATGGGTTTATATTTGTTTCGGATTGGACATAAATGTTGTCACCCAAATTTTTAAAATAACTTTTCGTATTCATATAACGTGTAAAATTACATAATAAAAAAAGGAAGCATAATTTCGGTTAGTCCGTTTGGGAGTACTAGAAAATAAAATTACTCACTTTGCTGATGAACAGGTCAAAAAAAATTTTATGCACAAATTTTCACCCACAATAAATTTTAAGTCACAAATTATAAACAGCACAGTTAACAAATAACTGACTTGAATTCGCAAATGTAAATAATATATATAATACAATATTATATTATCTTATCACACCAGTGGCGTAGCAAGGAGGGGGCAGGTGGGACTTTTGCCCCGGGCGTGGTTTCAAGGAGACGCCAAATCGGTCAAAAGTATCAATAATTATTGATTTGTTGGCTTATATATTGAATGCATTAATTTGAGAACAGTCGCGAAGACTTGTGCAGAGATAGTGTTGCAACTGCCGAGATGATTAAACATGATCCATATAAAAAAACTGTCAAATTTCGTGTGAAAAATAAACATTTCGACGCGATTTTAGTTATTTTTTGTCGATTTCAACCAGTCACGGGTGATTTTTACCAAAAATAAGCCAGTTAATCAAATAATGCAGACATTCGATAAAATATTTTGATAAACAGCATGATATCTATTTTTTTTTCTTTATCAATTTTGAAATACAAACACTCTTTTTCGATTTTACACTTCTTGCTGATTATATGCTATAACATAATAAAAGGACCTCGAAACCTTTAACATTTAAATGTGTATTGGTCGTTGTGCAAAAGAGCTACCGAACACAATAGATGGTCGATTGCAAAACGTCTATCAAGACAAAAAGACAACTCGCCCTGGTCATCATTGGATCAACCCTGAACATACTACCCTAGAGACGGCTATCCAATTATAAAAGTCACTGCAAATCAGCCAATTATGGAGATCAACTTATTGTTAGCTTCTCTTGGGTCTAGCGTAGAAAGCTGAACTCATAGGCTCATAGATCGTTGAGCTATTCCTATTATCAGTGAATCATTTGATGACTTCCGTCATATCGATTCTATTGTAAGTGTTGATCGATTTAATTATTATTTTCGATCAATTGACAACTATTTTACCGTAACTGCCACCTGAATAAACACTGCTTCTCTTAACTCGTGAAAATCTGCATTTCATTTGACCTGAAGAAAAGGCCATTTCTCCCTGTTGACCGAATCCCTCTACCGTCTATAGCCAAAAGTGGACTGTTGTACCAACTTGTGGCATTGGACTCAAAAATCCAGTGGTGTAGTGGGGCAGGAGGGCATTGGAATGTCGCTCCACCACTTTATTTCGAGGTGGAGCGCCACTCCTGTATAAAAATTTCACATTTCAAAAAACCGTTCGGAATTTAGCATTAGATCTCAAAGCTTTAAAATGAAGTATTTCAGGACTTCTGGATTTAATAAGGAAGGTAAAAAAAATGGACAAATGGATACCACACAAATTGACCGAGCAGAAAAGGGAGCGGTCAAGTGTGGAACAAATGCCCTCGTTCATTTATTACGCACAAATTTGAAACATATTTTCACGAAAGACTTGAAAATTGGAGACAAAAATCAAAAACATCGCGTATTTAGGAATGATAGCCAAAATTTTGAACTAGCAATTTGTCAACCCTTGTCAGTTTTATTCGCTTTTTCGTTGCAGTTTAGTAGAACATATTATGATTTTTTATTTTTTATTTTAGAGATATATAGAGCTCCATTACTTTTTTTTAGCACTACGCCACTGGTCGACACGTGGAATAATTAATCCTTTTACATTTTGAAGAGAATATTTTGTTCATGGATAGTTTTTTCATTTCGGGATTCCATGATCGATGTTTATTTATTTCTCATTTTTTTTAACAAATTCAAAATTCACTAATAAAAAAAACTATTTTGCTTTGCCGTGTTAAAGCGAAACCGTGTAAAACAAATACCACATAAATTGGGGGATAAGTGTAGTTTGAATAGTCATAGCTTATTAGTACGCAATCACGTTCATCTACTGACCGCACTACTTGTCGCTTAATTTCATAACTAGCACGTTCTATCAAATTAAACCATTCGTGTGAATATTCTGATTTGTTTTATTGTTAGTCCTAACCTAGGACTTTTCTCTCGGCATCGCACTAATTATATAATTAATGCGAAAATATATAATTTTTAGGTCCGGGGGTTCAATTTTTCGTAGCCCTTAGGCTGACCCGCCACCCCGGTAAAGAGGCCCAAGAAAAAGGTTAGGTTAGAATCCTCAATCCATTAAATGGATCGAGCCGGCCCAAAAGCAAGTTTTAACATGTATTCTCAAGTCCTTATAATATATGTGTTTCAATGTGTTAGGATATACTTCACTTGTCAAAACATGTCGATGAATGGAATTTTCTGGTAAATTTTGATATCAAAATTTTGTATTATATTCATAGATGACGCTATTTTTTTTAATATTATTTAATTTAAATATGTGAAGATTCAAAATTTGATTTATTGATGGAAATATTTTTTTATAAATATTATTGTTGCATAGATGATATATTATACGTAGATAATATTTATATAACGAACTTCATACGCAAAAAAAATTAAGAATCCATTTTTTTATATATATGTATAATATTATACAACCAATTCTAAAATATCATCTATAAAAAAATGGCTCTCATTTCTCGGTCCGTATTTTAATTTTCTCGTTATCTGTATTTAAAAATTAACACTGACCATTTATATTAAATAGTCCGTTTTTATACTAAACGATCAATATCTATCAGTCAGTAAATATTTCACATTATCAGGAGTTTATCACAATATTTTAACTAAGCATGCTTTATTGGAACTTTTCTAATTATTTTTCAGACAAAACGTTAAATTTCGTACATGTATTATAGTCGCTATTATACACGTGCTTCAATTTTTAATTATTATAAATCTCACAATATTGATTCCCGCACTTAATTTAACTATCTAAAGTTAGGTCAACTAGTATTACTATATATATATATAATATAATATATAATAACGGATTTTTATGTATGTATTCGTTTGTGTGTTCGTTCGTTCGATGACGCTCGTGATTTTTTCACGAATATGGTCTTAATGCTTATACAGTTAACGTCTATAATATGATGCTTATTATCTTCTGCCTCTGGTTTTGCCTATATGTCGTAATTGTGACAATAAAAAATGAACTGGTTTTATTAATTAAATATTCAATTCGAGTACGGGCATCGGGTAGCCGATATTACTACTGGCTTTGCCATTCCAATTTAGCCTGTATGCCCATTAAAATAACGGCTATATTTACATCGTTCTCCAGCTCCAACTTTAGTCTTTATGGTCATTATAATAACGGCTATAATCGCGATAATAAACAAAATAATTGTTGATCATATATAGGGGATATTATTCCGAATTGGATGAAGCGATTGATACTCCAAAGCGAAGCCCTTCGGCGACAATTAAATATTTTCACATTTTATCGTTTTCCGTTTCTTAAAAAATTTCATTTTATTTTTTCTATTTTAATTTAAAAAATTGACATCATATAGTGTTATCAATATATTTCTTCAAACTTAACATTCACGGCCGATGTTATTAACATCGTGCTTATACATTAGTATGTAAATATTTCTGCGGTGAAATAGGTTTTTCTATTTTAGATTTATACTAAAGTGAATCGGAGTAAACAGATGTTTGCGCGATATTTTTCGAAACAGAATGATTATAGTAAATTATAAAGCATTAATTGAATCATTTAGCCGTCATGCAGTCCTCCAATTGTCCTTAAACGTAACACGTGTGTTACTGTCAGTGTGTGCCAGGGTCGTGTGTGCTGTTGTCGTTCAGGTAAACTTCTAATCCCCTAATTATAAAATAAGTCACTAATGAATTTTGAAGCGTATCGTGCATGCATATAGAAATTGCACTACTTTGGCTATACGTTTCCTTCGAGTTTGTCTCATCGTGTGAACGCTGTCAAAGTGTCAACGTATATTAGTGCAACGTCGGATATTGGGCGGCTCCTTCGTCTTCGTTTTCTTTTTGCCGTCGAAATCGGTGAGTCGATAGTAAATAATCTAACCAGACTCTTCTATTTTAAAAGTAATCTCGTCGATTTTTTTCTACGGTCTTCCGCGTTTTTTAAATGCGGAAAATCATTTCAAGAAGTAAAGAAAATCTTTGAATTTTCGCGCAGGAAACTTTTTGTCTTTGCTGCTTTTCATATTATCATATTCGGTTTGCCTTCGTAACCGTTATGTGCATTTTGTATATTAAAACGAAAATATCATTGGCAAACGTCAGTGTGTCATCCTTTTGACATCGATCGTCAACTATCGTTTTGCCGGCATACCGGTGTCCTTTTATTTCGGCTTTTCTTTGTATTCACTTTAAATTTTTACTAGTCCTTGACTTTAATTTATTAAAAGTTATATTATATAATTACATATTGGTATTTATGGTTTCTCAAAAATTATATGATGTGTTTTTTTTTTAACATTTGTATTTTTTTTCATTCATTTGTCAATTTTTATCTTACCTACTAACATTAACCATTTATTCAATCGATTCATTGTCTATCTAATCTGCTTCGCAACAGTCAATTTTTTTAACTGCTTTGTTCTTTATTTCTTTTTTGTATTTATCAATTTCGCAAAATATAATAATTTTCGCTCGTTGAATCTTTAGCATCGATATAGGTATTCTTTTTAAGTTATTTTCTAACATTGCATTATTTTTAACTGAATATATCTGAAAATCCTGCGATATTTGAATGACCTCGTTTTAGTTATATTTATTTTGATATTGATACCTTTCCACTTAATATTTTTTTCACGTTGATGTAGTACCGTCTGTAATCAATTTCAGGCGTTTTGAAATTTTCATACTCACTAGCCTGAAATTGAAATTAAATTACCCGAGTCTTGACGACATAATATTAATGTACGAGTGACAAAGTTCAGTTATAATCACAAATATAATTCCCAGACATTTGCTCAAACAACAATAGCCCGCACCGACAGTAGCACGCATGATTCTATATAACAGCGTAAAGCACAACCACCAAAATTATCAAAATAGTACGTTTTAAATTAATTATAAAGCATTAATTGGATCATTAAACTATCATGTAGTCCTCCAATTGTTCCAAAACGTGTCATACATGCTAGTATCGTTTGGGCAAATGTCTAGTCAAACAAAAAACGGGTCCCAGACGTTTACGTAAATGACATATACGAACACGACGCTGGCGCACACTAGCGTTTACGGACATTTTCAACAACTCGTTAAAATTTTATAACCGTGCCGTTACGAAGTGTCTCTAGAATATAAGATTATATAGGATTAGATTATAGCCGTAATTATAATGACCATAAAGACTAAATTTGGAGCTCGAGAATGATGTAAATAGTGATAATAGCCGTTATTTTAATAGGTATACAGGCTAAATTGGAATGGAAAAGCCAGTAGTAACATCGACTACCCGATGCCCGTACTCGATTTGAATATTCAATTAGTAACACCAGTCCATTTGTTACTGTCACAATTACAACATATAGGCAAAGCCAGAGGCAGTAGGTAATAAGCATCATATTATAGACGTTAACTGTTTACGCATAAAGACCATATTCGCGAAAAAATCGCGAGCGTCATCGAACGAACGAGCAAAAGAACACACACACAGAGAAATCCGTGATTATAATATAGGGGATTAGGAATCGTTCGATTATTTTTATTGAAGTCATTCGAATTTACAAATGG
>JAOXNN020000039.1:1113151-1125924 GCA_028571205.2 Hydropsyche betteni | reverse complement strand
TCTATGCAAAATTATTTTATAATCGTGCTGTTGCGAAATGTAATAAAACAAAATGAGTGTCGACATCATCATCATCACCATCATCATCATCATCATCATCGCCATCATCACCATCATCACCACCATCATCATCATCACCATCATCACCAAAAGTCGCGGTTCAGGACGTTCATTTGAAAAAAGGAAAAAAAATTATCATCATCATCATTTAAAAGTCGCGGTTTGGGTCGTCCATTCGAAGAAAAAAAAATTCGCTAGTGTCATCGTGACAGACATACAGACAGACAGAAATCCGCTATTACATATAGAGGATTTCAATCGAGCCAACATTGATCATGATAAAATTTTTAATCCGATCCCGACGAAAGAAGCGCTCGCCGTTTTTTATTGAATCGCCAGACTCTTTGTAGTCTAGTTAAAAGTGCAACGTACACACTAACAATAGTTAACGTACATTCGGTCCAGACGCATAAATTTTTCATCATCTCCCGAGTGTAATCCGATAAAGCCTTGGCTGTAATAAACCTTCACGTCACTTCGCCTAACCGAGGCGGTTAATTGTTTTAAAATTCGCGCCAAGACAACGGGATTAACACGCGACTTGTGATGCTCATACATATTATATTTGTTTTGAATAAAATTCACATAAGTCGATTAACATTACGGATCGATTTATTGTTAGTGGAATTGACATAGCGCAGTAGTAACAGTTGGCCCGTTGGCGTGAGGCACCTGGCGTGTCCTGGCAAATGATACATAATTGCAGACAACAATCTGTCTGGAAATGCTGCCAGGCTGCTGCTGCTGCCATCGCTTTTAGCTACTGCGTTTGTACTTATGTGTATGAGGCTGACTTATTAACTACTAAGTCTCTCAAACTACTTATCTGTTAAAGTTGGAATGAGGTACCGTCGGCACTTTACGTACTCTCTGTCAAAGTATGCCTATTATCATATTCCATGTGAAAGCACTTAATTTTTTTTCAACGTTGAAATGTTGCGTGAAGTAATTATTTTTATTTTTCGTTCAACGTTGCCAGACGCTTCGTTGCCATTAATTATTGAAAAGATAAGTGACACAATCAGTATATGGACGTAATTGTGTATCATTGGTCTGAGAGACGTTTTACATGTTTTTTTTTTTCTTTAAAATTATACGTTATGTAGAGCCGGAATGGACAAAGTTGTTTTATTCGACCTGCAACAATATTTACTAATAATGAGAAAAATTAAAATCATACGAAATCGATGAAAAAAGAGTTATTAAAAAATCTAATTAAAAAAGTTAGAGGAGTATGAGAATTAAAATGGGATATCATCATATTTTTGGAAATGAAACAGAAAATAAACGATTTTTTTGAACTGACCATGAAGCAGACTTCTCGATAAAATGATTTTTGGTTTTCGATCAACATTTTGAATTATTTGAATGATTTTTTAAGAAAAAAAACGTATATAAAGTATTCTGTTTTATTAGAGCATTTATGGCCAAATTATTACTTTTTTTGAAAAACCTCAGAGAAAAAAGTCGATAATTTTTCCAGTAAGCAAACATATTACGAAAATCTCAGTACAAAAGATTTCCAAAATTATAATTTTCTTAAAAGATTTTAAAGAAATTGAAAATAGTTTATTATTTTTTACTAGATATGGCACTGGTCCGCGACGGCTCAAAAAATTTTCGATTCGGCCCACCATTTGAAATATAAAGGCATATGACAATATTTTTTCATTAAAGAATGTTGTATTCATCAAAGTTAAACAGTAAATGGTACAGTACATAACATACCATTCAACAAGATTTTTAGCATTAAAAACCCATAAAAAAAGAGAAACGCTTGAACTTCTTCAAAACAGCGACTTCATATAAACTACACACAAGAAACCGACTTAACATTTCCACCGCAGACACGACAAATCAACACCTACAAAATAAATAACCGTTCACCGACCATAAAAGGACATCCGTACGTGACATTCTATTATACGGTCAGCTTCGATGACATTAGCACGTCCATTTTTCCATAACACACACACACATCTCTTCGCCCGCATCGCGAGCGGAAGACACACGAAGCGGCACGTACGGCTCTCGTTTTGCATACGAACAATAATTGGCGCATTCGCGACGGCTGCATCGTTGTGCATTTATCGTGCACGTGTAAATTTGTGCCGTGTGCCTTGTATTGTGTTATGCCGCGAGTCTCCGGTGCATTCGAAGAAAGCGCAAATTGCCGTCGCCAAAGTTCGCGACAGACTTCCGATTTGCGATGTGCGATTGTGTAAATGTTCGGATGTCGTTGAAGAATTTGCGTTGAAGAGGTGCGCTGGGAGTCGGTGGTTCTTGGGATTGAGGGTTGCCAATGTCCTATGTTTTATAGTATTGTCCTATATTTTTGGTCTGCGTCCTATACACTATATAACAAATATATTTTTTTGGCACCGAAACCTAAAAAACAAAATTTTCATTTTACTATATATATTTTCCGGTAAAAAAGACAACTGAAGTGGTCGACCGAATTTAAATCTTGCATTTATTCTCTTCCTTTCTTCTTGAGACGCAATTTCAAAAAATTTAATAAAAAACGTATTGTTAAAAAAAAAGTAATGCAAGAAAATTCAAATTTTACCTTCCTTTTCGTATGATTTTTTTTCTGAATATTTATTATTTGCCTTTTCTATGAAATACTATATTTTTTTGGAAGTGTCTTATGTTTTTTTTATGGCTTAGTTTGAAAAGTACTATATTTCAAAAAACCCAATAATGAACGTATTGTTGAAAAAAAAGTAATGCAGGAAAATTCAATCTCTAATCCCCCCCCCTCCCCATGAATTTGTCCACTGAGTATTTATTTTTGTCTTTTTCATAAAACACTCTATATTTTGAATGTGCTCTATATTTTTAAAGGCTTAGTTGGAAAAGTACTATATTTCGCAGAAAAAATGTTGGCAACCCTAGATTTAATACATTTTTTTTAATAACAACCCCAAAAACATAAAGAAAAACTTGTAATTTCCCCAAAAAATACCCAAACACACATTCTCACCCAACAAAAACACACATATAATATATAAAATAGACGATATCATCGAATCATTTCGGTTCAGCGACACGTTGCTCACGTATGCGCAGTACTACAGGGTGCCTCAACGCGGCGCATACTAAACGAGCCCGCTCGGCGCCATGGACACTTTCTTCGCCGAAAAAACCGTCCCTCGACACGTGGGGGTGTGTCCCTTCGGGGTGGTGGTCAAAGGGAAGACCAGGTGAAACCCTTGCGCATAAAGTGTCTGAAAATCCCGTGCTCCTAATCCGTATGTAATGCCCTTATTCGGGGTATGAAGTCGAGCGAAATATGTATCTGCGTGCGCTCGTTAAGAATTTTGTTTTGATTTTATTATTATTTTGGATTGAATATGTAAAAGATTGTTTTTATTATATTATATTATGATTCGCTTGGTTTAATTATTAATTTTTAATAATTTCTGGATCAAAATTTTATTAAAATCAATTTATTTTGTGCGAAATTTTATATATAAGGAGCAGGAATGTAAGCTTTATCGAAAAATTTTTTTCCAATAACCCGGTGAATGAAATCTAATTACGGATTTTCAGGTATAATAAATTAAAAAAAAATTCGAAAAAACCCAATACTTTCCCAAAAAAACAACAAAATTTTTCAAAAAAAACGTGCCCTTACAAAAACCGACTTCCAAAAATTCCAAAAAACATTTTCTAAATTACATTTCTAAAATATTCGAAGCTCAAAAAAAATTATGTAACAATAATTATTTTACCAATAACGACATCCCTAATAAAAAATTATCATATTTCTAACTGAAATTGAAGAATCTAACTTTTTTTTTAATTATTTTTCTTTGAACTAATTAATTTATAAGAAGGTTATCACTAAGTTAATCAATCATCATCCTTATCATATGCAACTTAAGCAGCTTGCAGATTAAAAACTTTCAGATATACGATAAAAGTTTGGATATATTGTCATTTTTCAATTATGAAGAAAATAAATTAGCCTCTTCTTTACCACAAGAGTACCCGTGCTCGCAGCAGTTACTTCGCACTAGGGCCACAAGCGCACCGGTGCACATGCGATGTTATTACTCTCGCCAAACACTTACAATTAAACCTGTGATGGATTTTAAAAATAAATAGAGCTGTAATAAGAAACTGATCGTATAACATGACGCTTAACTTCAAATATAAATATGAAAAGGTGGTACCATCAACCAACAAATCACATAAAATCCACCTACAAAAAAAAAATCAACATCACATCACATAAAATCAAATACCCACAATAAACGAAACCCACCGCGTCCCAAACACACATGCACACGACGCAAAAACCGCGCCCGATTCAAAATTCGATTGCGGTCCGAAACGGCGCATATCCGACCGTGTCCTTTTTAATTCGACGCGAAACAATCATACGCCCTCAGAGGGTCAGGCTCCCGATAATTGCGAAATAAAAACGGGCGCCGGTCCGCGTTTAATGTAATTTCCCTCGGGGGTGGCAAAAGGGAAGGTAGGGACGAAGGGTATGGGCTTGGGGACGGTGTCACCTGTCACCTAACGACCCCAGGTTCACCAGCCCTGAACGACCCCTGAATGCTGGGTGCTTTTCCTGTTGCAGCTTTCGTGTACATAAGGGTGGTTTGAAGGTCGTTTGCACATTTTTATTTATTTTTTATGTATGAAATGCTCAGGTTTTTTGTGCGTGCTTGTATTATGAAAAAGGTGATTTAATTTTTTTTTTGTTTTAATTTAAAAAATTTTAATAAAATCGATCATGAAAGTCGAATTTTTTGAAATTTATCTCTCTTCATAAAAATAATTTAAAAAAATATTTTTTTCAATGTATAATGATTTTATTTTCAATTTGTTTTATATGAACGATATAAATTAATGATGAATGTTATGAAATTATTTGGTAACAGTTGTTTCGGACCCGCGTTCAAAACAAGTTAAACTCTCCGGACTCGGAAGGGTTAACGAAACTAAATTTGACCCAATTAAAAAGTTAACATTTCAATGAAACACACACGCCGAAATAAATTAAATTCTATCTCATGCTTTCGAATTATTTTATTAATTCAATGATTTTTAAATGATTTAATCGAAATCGGCTTTAATTTTCCGTTTTTCCAAATGAAAAAACCCTTTTATACCGCTTATTCTAATTATATTAATTTCGTATAAATTCCAATGTGAAAACGAAAACATACAGTACATATTATAAAAATATATAATATTGATAATGTAATTTGAAAATATTAAATATCAAAAATTTAAACATTTCAAACGATAATCGATTTAGTCGTAAAGCGTCGAGTGTACTCGTTGCGGTATTATAACGTATTTTGCATATAAATTTAATTGAGCAAACTGCACCACAGGGTGTACTGAAAGAATCCCAATATCGGCATTATGGACCGAAATATTTCTTCATAATAAGTAACGAGAAAATATAACGGTTATTTACAAACTTTCATCAATTAAACCGTAAGAAGCTCACGAAAATCTCGATCACCTTTTTCGTTGCTATACAGTATACCTACACAACGGATTTATACAAAATTTTTAATAATACTTACATTCTTTTTTTAATTTTAACGGAGGCAAACCTTAAATCAGGGCGGCCCCGAAACTCGCCCTTTAATTTTCGTCAGTCGTAATTGTTTTCGTTTTGTCACGGGCGAAAGGGACGCGCACAGTCGGCCATTTTTCGCGGGAATTATGATAATTGTTATTTAAGGCGGTCGTAAAGTGTCCCTTTACGTCCCACAAAAGCCACCCGTTTCCACCCACTCGGGCGGCAGAAATATTAACTCGATGGAGGCTATGCGAACATTTTTACGCGGTTATATGTATGTGAATTTTTAGAATTTTTTTTTTATTATATATGGTCTTTATATGCGTATACAGTTTACGTCTATAATATGATGCTTATTACCTACTAACTACTGGCTTTGCCTATATTTCGTGATTGCGACAATAATAAATAAACTGGTTTTATTAATTAAATATTAAATATTCAAATCGAGTACGGGCATCTATATATATACTATGTATTATACTATAATTACTATTTACATCATTCTCCAGCTCGAAAATCGCGACCTCCAAATTTAGTCTTTATAGTCATTATAATAACGGCTATAATCTTTGTAATTTGTATTTTATTACGTAATAGTATGGTTATAAATTCACAACCGATGTTTTCAACATTGGGCCTATACATTATCCTCTATATATGACAAATGGGCATCGACTTTTCACAACGGAACGGTTATAAAATATTTTTGCATAGATTTAATTTTTTTATATATAATTACGTAATTCACAGCCGATGTTATTAACATCAAGCCTATATACTAGTAATATATATTAATTAAATTTCAATTTTAATTTTCTGATATTATCATTCCAAAAGTATTGATAGACTAGTAAATAGGCGCGATGTTGATAACATCGACTGCCCGATGCCCGAAAAGTCGATGACCGTACCCGATTCGAATATTTAATATTTAATTAATAAAATCAAAATAGTTCATTTTTTATTGTCACTAGACGTCATATAGGCAAAGCCGGTAGTTAGTAGGTAATAAGCATAATATTATAGACGTTAGCTGTATACGCATAAAGACCATATTAGAATATTAGAATATCTAAAGTCGCAAGCGACACACAGAAATCTGTGATTATATATAGGGGATGTGAAACAAAAATGGCGACTCATTATTGATTTACATTAGATAATATTTTTTTTTAGATATTAAAATCGTTTTTTTTTATATTAAACATGAATCTTTTGATTATATCGTATGTTATTTAACTTCAATGACAATTAAATGAAAAATTTAATTGACCTTTCGTTTTCGAATTGAATGGATCGTAACTGGAAAAATATGATTCCCATAAAATTTTACAGTATCAATTGGGTTGATAAAAAATAAAAGGGTGAGTGGAAACTACCCCTGTTTCATTCCAGTCTCACACTACCTCGAAGCAATAAACTACCGAAACCAGGTAGCGAATGTGGCATCGGCGCTTCTCAAACATGCGACATGTAAATTTGCACAAATTGATATGCAAATTCGGCACATCTAAACTTGCGTGTTGAATGGAATTAGCTATTAGACGTTTCGGTGCTATTTTCCTGGCTTTGATTCGATTTTGAATTTGATTCGCTTAGACGCCCTATATAGTTTCGATTATTTCAACCGTTTCTGAATAATGAAAATATCGCTTTTGGGAAAGTCGGTTCGGCGACATTCTCGTTTTTAAAGCGGCCGTCGCCGTTTAGCGCAACATTTAACAGGGCGGGTAATATTTTTCAATTTATTAACACCGCTGAGCCGCGGGGAGGTTGACAGGGGTGCCAACCGCGGCAGCAGTAATTAAAACAAGCTGGCCACCCTGTCGGCAGATAGCGTTTTTGAAAATCATACACCGAACTAGAGCGTATAGTATACGCAAACTCCTATCGTTTCCAATTATTCCGTATTGAAAATTCTAGTGATTTTTTATCAAGATTTTTTTTATATTTAGTTTTTATGTCATCGATATTAGAAGTATCAAGACACAAATGATGAATTTACAGAAAAGTAAAAAATATATATTTTTTAAAAGTCTATATATTTTTATTCTTTTTATCCTTAAAATGACGTTTTAGATAATGTTTCTTAAATTTTTGATATGAAATAATTTAATATCGATTTGATCCACTAAAGATTTTAATAAAAAATTGTTACAATTCTTAAAAAAATATCATACAGAACATTTTCCTTTCATATTTTGAAATTTTAAATATAAATTGACTATTCGTACAAGTTTTACCAGTACAGCATTAATTTTTAAGATCTTTGTCATGGTTAATCAAAAAACGAAACCAGTACATTTTTTTAAGACTATATGTAATATGAAAATGATTCATTTAAAAAATAATGATAATAATATGCAATATATTTTAATGTTGTTAATACTTTTGAATGTAGTCCTTCATGTTCTAGCGTATTTTGCAAACTATTATATAAAATACATTTACTCACAATTTTGTAACCAATTCATAACTTTCACAAACGATGCATACTTATGATTCTCTCTTACATTTTCATTTATTTAAAAACAAATTTCAAATTATTGAAAAAGAAACTCGTTATACACAAAATATACCTTCCGCTAACGTATACTTCTGATATCGCTGTATTCAAAATGTTTCCGAATATTTTACACATAAGTACGACACATATTAAAATGATAATGATACGGAATATTTTGTACGAAGTTTGCCCGCACTCGAACGCAATAAAAGCAAAGTAAATTGCATAAGGTCGAATGCAACCGCAAGATAGCGAGACCGAAACGAAAATGCAGTTCTGTACGACGACTGCAAACTGCACACGAACTTCGATAAATTCCTTGTGTTCTTAAACGAAAATTGTCAATGGCGCACGAACAGTTCCGCGATTGCCACCATTAAACAAAACCCTTTTAAACACCCTTTAAAACTCATTGATACGACACAAAGAAATTTCGCAGATTAAAAAGCATACGAAACTTTCGTACGACGCGTATTAACCCAACGAGTTCCGAGTTAAAAACGCGAAGTTTCCCCGAAGAAATGCAGTTTGTTTTTATTCCGCGAATTTCGCCTCGTGCTAATTCGGGTCTCGGTTATGCAAAGGGGCTCGTCAAAGCTGGTTTCAGCCGATGCATGTGGATGTCTGAAAGTTGGCTCTGAAACTTTTCATTCGCAGATACGGAGCGGTTTTGCGGTGGAGATGCCATATTAAAACTTCTTTGTGGCGGTCTTTTCGCAATGCGAAATCGCAACGCTCGTATGATTTACATACAAAGTGCAAGTCTGAATATCGAATTTTGGTGTTCGGTTTTTTTTGTTGTTGTTTGGGATTTGATAAGTAATTTTTTTGATGTTGTTAATATTTTTTATCGTCGTTATCGATTTGACGTGTGCTCGAAAATGTTCAATCATTTTATACGTAATAATCAAGGCTTAAAACAATGCTAAAAAAATGATATGATTTTAGTTTAATGACACGTAGAAATTTTCACATACTGACTATTGTATAATATATTTAGGCTACCAGACGTTCTTATATGGAGAAGATTTCCTTCTTTTTTTTTTCGAAATCTTGATCTTCTCAAGGATAAATTATCCTGGTTTAGGAAGATTAACCTATTTTATTTAATTAATACTTGTTTTTCAATTTTAATTTTCGAATAACTACTTTTCCTTTTTTATCAGTGTCTGTAACATTTTCAAAATCTGCTCGCATTAGTTAGTGAATTGCATAACCTGAATGACCTGCTATTTTGAAAAGGCAACTTTTTTAAATATTAATCTTTCCTGAAAAAACTCATACATAATTTTATGTTCATACAGTATTATAGTCAGTGCTGTTGAAAAGCGTGGAGAGAGCATAAACTCCTAGGGCCGTTTTGAAAATTTCTCTTTTTCGAAAACTTTTGGAAAATTTTGTTATTTTTTTTTTTTATAAACACATCTCATTATTTATAAAAAAAAAATTTCAATCCAATTTTAAACACTATATTGTACTATCACCAAAGCAATATTTCAAATAAATAAAATAACCACATAACACTATATGACATACAATATCAAATTTCATTACCGAACCGTTTGTGGGAACTTTGACAGATGAGAAATTTCCAACTGGGTGTTGTGTCGTCGACAAGTGTGGCGCTCGAGTTTGCGCCCTGGTGCCAAAATGGTTAACTTTCGCAACACAAAACAGTTTGTTCCTTGTTTCATATAAATTTAATTTATGCAATGCCGAACCTTAATCCGTTGTATGTGCGAATTGCCTAATCTCGGTCTGATGTAATGCGGTTCAATTTCGATTTTTTTAATGTTTTACTTTATTTTTATTTGCTTTTTCATTATAAGCTTTTATTGTAGAAAATGAGCACCTGCTGAAAAACTTTTTTTTTTTTCAATTTTGTCTCCGGAGAAGACGAGTATCGTGTTCGATACTTTTTACATTTTGAAACTTCGACAATAGTTAAAAGTTTGTCATGTTTTTCAACGTAACTTTTTAACTTCCATAAACGAACATAAAGGGCAAATTGTATAGTTGTGTCTATATTAAATTGAATCTCATTGTGTATCAAATTTCAAACGGTATAATTAACGTTAACAACAATAAAATTTAGTGAAGTATTGTTTAATTCGAAGAGACAACGAAATAATAGTAAATGTAACGACCGTGCCCGTTCTAGCGCTTTTACGACCGCATTCGAATTTGGCGCGCAAACCTTATACATTTGTACATATGAAAAGCTAAGAACTAAAACTTACAAATCCGTAAATTTATTTTAAAATAATTGTAAGTTACAATTCATGTTATATTGAATAGTTGATATTGATTGAGAAAACGAAGCTTTTTTGTGGATATGGAAATTGGATTGTTTATTTTATACTTTCATTGATTTTTTTTAAATAATTTTTTTTAAATCCTTCACCGCAAAAAGGTTGAAGGTCAAGTTGAAAATACACTTAAACTAGTGAGCACTAATTAAACTCTATTTTCGTCTGTTGAAATACATTTTAACTGAACAATTTATATTCGAATATAAACTATCTAAAACATCAGTCAAAATATATTTTAACTGATGATACACTTTGACTGTAACAGATTTGACTATGACTGAATTCAAATTCAATGTTTTACACTTCAAATTCAACTTTTAACACTTCAAATTCGACCATATGAAAGTATTATCAAGACCGTTATCATAATTATCAATGAAATTGATTTCATTCTTGTTCATTGCTGAATTCAATTTAAAAAAGGTCTAATTTGAATTTTAAAATCTTTAATTTAATTTGGAAAATGTTATATTCAAAATGTAAAAGCTGTAAATAGTATACAAATATTGATATATACAGTATATTGATATACTATTTAGATATACAGTAATCCCCCTTATAATGTTAATATAGATTCGACGTTACAGGGGGGAATTTAGGAAATCAATAAATGAAACATATTCATTTTTATTTTTTTTAATATTTTTACGTTAACTTTTTTTTCATACATTTGAAAAAAATGACGTTATAGGGGGGACGCCGCAGACGCTATAAGTGGGTCACTATAGGAGAGGACGTTATAGGAGGGAATTTAGGAAATCAATAAATGAAACATTTTCATTTTCCCTTTTTTTGATATTTTTACGAGTCAATTTTTTTTTCAAATGCATTTAAAAAAAAATACGTTATAGGGGGGGAGACATACGTTACAGGGGGAGGGTCATTATAAGGGAGGAGGTTATAGGGAGGGAGAATTACTATATTTATCACAATATTCTCATACTGACCCAAATTTTCAAACAATCAAAACGAAACAAATCCACAGAATAAAAATCAAACAAATCTCAATCACCCAGCCATCGAATTGCGCCGTTTGGTTCTGCACGCCCCGCATACATATCCCGGCAATACGCACACGAGGACGCAATGATCCAGGATTCCCGTCAATCCCGCGGCATATTGTTCCCGACAATAACCCAAAGTCCCCGCGCGAATAATCCGGGGTGAAAGTTTAAAGAAAGGTTCTCTCCGTCCGCATAATAAAGGATTTTTCGGGGGATTTTAGGTTGGCGGCGCTGCGTCCGTCGATAAAACTACAATGGCGGGAAAAATTGGGTCCGCCTCGGCTCGAAATTCGAATTTTTATTCGCCGCCGTGTATGGCCGTTATTTATGCGGCGGTTTCGCGAAAGGATCGAATTGTCCGCAGATGAAAGAATTCCGGGTTTTTTTTTTGTGCTGCGGAAGGATATGGGCAATTGTGGTTTTTTCGGGTGTTTATAGAAAATTGTGGCACTTTTTGAAAATTTCGTTTGAATCGTTTGGGTCTTTCGGTTTTGTGAGGAATTTTTACGTTTTTGTCGTATGTATGATTTTATTCGAATCGAAAGAAATGTGGTTTCTATTCAAATATAATCGAATAAATTATATGTTAATACATAGAAATTGAACAATGAAAAATTAAAAAAATATTCTCATGAAATTGCCAAGAATTGTGTTTCAGTTTTTATTCGATGATATTTATAAAAACAAATTGATCAGTTAATTTTTCATTCATATTATGATGCATTTTTTTTTTTAATTAATATTATTATTATATGTATATAATTTTAATATTTTTGAAAAGTTATTGTAAAAATAGCTCCGTTTTGACCTTCCATAAATATCTCTCTTTTTACATATTTTATTCAAAATTTAATATTTATTCTTCAATAAACTATCGAAATAGAAATTTATAATTATTTCGAAAAAAATAATATACTTTATTAATTGTACAACAAAAGTATCATCTACAGACGGACTATGAAATCATATGTTGTGTCAAATTGATTAGATTATTTATTTTTTTCATAGATGTCGCTAAAATATTATCTATTTTTTGAATAATTTCAAAACGTATAAAAAATTCATTTGAAAATTTAAATTAATTAAAAAGTATAAATTCAAACATACAGTTAAAATAAATATCAAATAATTACTACCAAATAAATAATTAAAAAAATAAAACTTTTCAAACTCATAACACAGATGTCACTGCAACATTCTAAACGAACTTCGCATACAATTCTCTGACATTTACAAATACTAACCTAAGCTTTGAACAAGTATCGCTTCTCGGCCTGTTGGCTAAGATCAAAGTGTAGTATCTGTTCTTATCAGCTTAATATCTGATAGTTCCC
>JAOXNN020000039.1:1081396-1109345 GCA_028571205.2 Hydropsyche betteni | reverse complement strand
TTTATAATGCAAATAGAATAACAAATTTCTCGAAATACAATCATTTTTACGAAGTGGTACAATTAAGCGTGATGTACCATCATGTTCTACGCGAGCCAAAAAAGGTTGGGAAACGCTGGTATATATTATAATATTTTTTATATTAGGCCAGGCGCCCACAGGCGGCTAGCCGCGGCGCGATCCACAATGGAACACACCGCTTTAGGCTCAAGTGCGCCCATATGTCTTATGGGCGCAACTAAACCCAAAACAATGCGTTCCATCACAAATCGCGCCGCAACCAATCGCCTGTGGGCGCCTGGCCTTAGAGTCCAAAATACATATTTTACAATACGCACTTTTTCTCGTGAAGTGTTGATGCTTGTGATATTCGATGTATTTAATAATATAATTGATCAAACAAGTTTCAAACTGAAAAAATATCAAATCATTTTAAAATTAAAACACAATCAAGATCAATTTAATCAAAAAAAATTCAACGTTATAAACGATTTATCTTCCTGCAAAACATTAAACGATAAGATAAAAATGTTTCCAAGCGCCTACACAAGTAACTCATGTTATATTTAGCACATGCATTTATTTTTCAAACACGAGGTCTATAATATTTACGAAAACGACCATAGACCGTATTGCAAAAGAACTAGTTTCTGAGCGGATTCCCTTACGAAGGTTGTCGTTTTAGTACAAATGCAACTCAATATTCCGGTTGAGACCTTGTCTTTTTAGTGTCAACTATGTAAAGTATACAAAAGCCATCAATGCAAATGTATATTATGAAAATTATAATTTCAGGATGGCTGATCATGTTCGTGTTCGTAAATAGTGTTATCGATTGTAAAATGTCGTTTAAAAAATATTGTATTTATATCGATATCGTTTTATGTTTGCATGATAAACTATTGTAATATTATTTTAATGGATATGCATATATTATGAAAAATTTATTAGTTTTTTGATTGATTTAAGTTATGCTATTTGAACTTAAGCCTGTAGTGCAAGGAAATCGTGTCAAGTCTAACTGCAATTATGCATTTGATTGCACTTCGAATGATACATTTACACGCAATTCTAATCCAAATACCATTTTCCACGATGTTTTATAAAAAAATTCAATCAGTTAAATCCAATTTGGAAACAATGATATCTCATATATTACATCGAATGAACTTTGGTTTTTAGAGGCTTAGATAAAAAAATAGATATACTTATAATTATATTTATTCAACTATTTGAAAAATATAAATGAATAATTTTATTATAATATATTTGTGTTCAATTTTTTACAAATTATATTTAAGATTGTGGGATTTAAATATTAATAGTGTCGAATAGTATGGAATTAGTATGGAATAACATGACCACAAGGCAAGAATTTTCATATTTTTGTTGTTTTATTAAAATTATTAAAGTTAAAGAGATTATCAATGTTAAATTAAAAATAGATTGTCAAATTGATTGTATTAGATTGGTTACTATGACAAAAGTCTCAATAATAAATTTTCTATGGTTGAATTTAATTTTGTAAAAGGTTGAATTTGATTTGTAAAATCTCAATTCAGAGTATATAAACTGGATATATTTGATATTTGTTAAATATCAAAATGAATTTCATCAAAAATTAAATTCAAAACAATCAAACAGAAAATGATGCATTCAACAAACTTATTCTTAAAACAATATTTAAATTAAACAACGGCATTAAAATAGTATAAAATAGATTTACACGATTCAGATAACGAAAAAATATATATACAACGAATATATTCACTCGGAAAGTAATTATCAGTTACATACGCGCTTGACATTCGCCGGCGACGCACGCTATCTCTACAATACAACACTTTTGTGCTATATTTCGTACAATTCGGTGTTTCGCAATAGTTTTGAGATTAAATTTTTAAATTTTGAAGTTTATCCCAGTCCGAGTTCGAAGAAAATCCGCCAAAGATGGAGTCAACTGGGAATCAAGGGTCAGGACAAGCTCAGTGGTTCGATTTGTTCAATGTTTTGTGTTCATTGTTAACATTCATTATGCATCTTTTGTTTTATATGAAATTTCATTGGAATCGATGTGGGTATGTTTTATATTTATCGATTGTGTTATCTGCGGCGAGTTTTTGGTTTTGATGAAGTTTGAATATCGCGTGCAAATTTTTCAAACCGATTATTTTTGACTATCCATTTTATAATAACGAAAAATTTCAACAGAATTATAATTTGATAGATATTTCATAAACAATATAAAACAATCATAAAAAAATTCCATAAACTACGATTCCATAAACATTAGTAAACAGTATAATGTTTGACTTCCAATCTACGTGTCAGCAAATATTAAACGACTTGGAACATTTTTGTGTTCAATTACTTTATGCGTTTAATCTCAATTATATCCATACATAAAAACGATCTTTGAACATTGTGTTTTGTGTTGTATCCATCCGAATGTAATCGATATCATTTATTTGGAAAAATTTTCAGGACTGACGACAATGTCGACAATAAATTGGAAAATATAAAAAAATATGTGGATAAATATCGTTCATTCGTTAAACATCCTCTGGTTGCACCGTTCATAGGTCGATTTTCTGCTATAAATTTACTAATCATGAACAACATATACATAAAAATGGGCATAGTGCTATTTAAGAAATTAAGGTAACATTTCGAAATTTAAGTGACGCTCTATTTATTATCTAATTAACGTTGAAAAACGACCATATAGACAATTGTTGAAATTTATGCTGCAACATCCGTTTCCGGATGTCATTGTTGAATTTTTCGATATTTGAAACTTTTTTGTCGATTTGCAAATGTATCAGTTGAACTTGGAACCATTATCTGGATCTTTTCACTTTTGGAATTTGATCAAAACATGATCGTATCTTCGGATTTTATCGAAATTTATAAAATTTGTACTGCACGATTGCTTTGATCGATTAATTTAATCAATCGAGTGTTCCTTAAATAAAAACCGTTTTGAACTGTGTATTATCTTTCAGATTACACAATCATTTTTATTTTTACTTGATGAAATCGACACGATTTTTTTATCATTAAATAAAATCGAAAATTTCAATTCTAAATACGATATCGCTGCATACAAAATGACTTGCTAATGTTTCAGCCTATTTCGATTCCGAACATTTCCTATTTCGCACACATAACATCGAATTTCTACCAATTTTCATTTACGAAATCGCAAATTGCTCAATCGAAAAAAAACCTAAAACTTACCGAACAGATTTTTCTCACTCTAATTTCGACCCAGCACGCGAACACGCAAAATTCTCTACTGATCCCAATGTAAAAATAATCACAAGATTGTTAGAAACATAACATATTCAATATATAATATAATGTAAGATTATGGCTAAACGGCTGCTCTTTGTCACGTGAAGTGTTAAGTGAAGTTGAACTGGGGCCGGAGATGGCCGGGTTTTCGTTTGTTGGCACTCGAAATTGGCGTGCAAATATTTTGATTTGCGATGAGTTCCAATCTATTGTAATACCAGTCGGTTTCGGTTGTTGATTATTGTTTTGGTTCATTAGTTGTTTACAAAAGTGGTCAGTTTAAAATTTTGAATGGTCAGTAAAAAAATATAAGTGAATCGTACATTGGCTTTCATTTTTAGATTCGTATTTTAAAAATTGAATCGTAGTCAGTATTTGAACACCAATACTGGTCCTTGGTTCTAAACGGTCAGTATCAGTGGAAAACATTTAACACGAAGCTGAAGGAACCGAAATAATTTTTATATTAAACAATTTCCATTGTATATGACATTAATATTTACAATTTGTCAAATGAATATATAATAATAAATGAATTCGACAAATGGCATCTTGAAAATAAACAGAACAGTCCACAAACACAAAATGATCGTAAAATATTTCGGTGTATGTTGAATCCAAGTGGGTTTTGTATTTTTAAACTTTATAAATAAAACATCCAGTTGTTCCTTTCGAGAATATTTACGTTCTGATTTCATACTGTCGATTTGAAACATATTTTTTTCCGAATTTCAAGAAATTTCACATTCCAAAAGATGCTAAAACATAAGATAATACCCGAATCGAAGTCCACCGACAATTTTCACATTACAACAATCAATTTATCGGTCGTCTACTTCGATATTCTCTGTACGTTTGACCGTTCGTTTATTAGTCGACATTTTTCATTGCTGATATTCGAAACATCGGAGCGAGTATAAAAAAAAGTGTTAACTTTCGATTACATTGTCAAACACGAATCTATGTTATGAAATGTTTGTTTGGTGCGAAGAACGGCCATGTTTTGGATACGACAACGTTTTGCGGTTGATGGACTCGTTTCGAGATTCCGAAAAATATGTTAATGACCTTGCCGATGTTCGTTTTTCAAATGCATATTTTTTCGACAATATTTCCTTGACATATTGCGTATGAAATTTGAATTAAATCTGCATACTTTTCCATTGATTGATTTTCGGAAATGTCGCCTAATCGCATATTGTTACAAATGCAAATTCAATTTTTTTTTTATTCTAACACAAATATCGTATTGAACAATTGACACAACACTTTTTCGTTTACCTTTGATTCCAGAACTATTTTCTCTCTTATCATTCGTTTTCAACACAATATATTCATCCGACCTTGAAAAGGACATGTGCGTGAATTTGCTTACAAAATACCTCTCTGTTTACTATTACTTATTTATTCAGCGCAAATAAAGTAAACTCTGAAAAACACCGCAAAATACGATCAAAGAAGGAACTCGTTTTTAACCTTTATCGTTTCATTGGCCGTTATTGGGGTTATCTCGAAAAGATAAATGCCGTTTAAAATTTTTCAAAATTGGGAGATCTATGAATTTTCGTGTTTTTGCAAATTGACATTGGCATTCTAATGAAGCTTCCGGAGGTAATAAAATTTTGGTTTGTATTGTGATTTTAACGTTTGTTTGCTTATGATATTAGTGCAATGCATGATATGAGTTGATCTATGATCGTTGTTCGTAAAGTAATTGGTTTTTTTTGTGTCAAAATCATTGCATTTAGAGAAATTATTGATGTTTTTATTCATAAATCAAATTAGTGATAAAATTATTATTTATGAATATAAATAATAATTTCATCACTAATTTGGTTCATGAATCAAAACATCAATCATTATATGTTAATTTGTGCGAGTTTGTCGTATCTAAAATTTTCGTCGCTTACAAAATCAATATCATTGAAAATGAACTTGAATAATAATATATTAATATAAACTTTAGAAACTTCAAGATAAAAATTTATGATTTTTTTTTCATAAAAAACATATTCATAATATTTATGTATTTTTTTATAACTTCTACGCAAAAAAATTAGCATTTCACCCTGCAATTAGTGTCCAACGAACTCCGAACGATATTCACACTTTTTTCATATAAATCTATTTTACAACTCATTCTTTGCTATGATCGAAACTTTTTCAATAAAAACGGCATTTTTCCATTCGTAAACATTTCTTCATACGGATAGAATAAAATTTTAAACTAGTCTCACTTCCGATCGATCAATTTCCACACGAGCCCGAGGACTTGTTTCGTGTTTGAAATATTCAAACGTGTCACAATCGATTCGTACCGAACCCCATTATATTATATTTAACCGATGGAATTCATTATAAATGCATTATTACAGTTAATTGAAGGAAACTTTCCATATAAAACACGCAAGTTAATTTTCATTTTTTTTGGTTAATTTAATTTATTCCTTTTATGATTTTAATAATTTATAGTTTCAGCGAGAATATGTTAATCTGTTGCGAAATCGTGCAACAGATTAAAAATGAAATTGGGAAACGATTACAAAAATTACTTTCATGTTTTACGGTATAATTTTCGCGATTTGTACGTTGGTTGATTCTATAAACGAAACTGTTTGTTTTTGTAATTATATTGCAGAATATGATGAAAATTGAATGAGCGTTTATGTTTCGACAGTTTATACGTTTTCATCTGCTAACCACATGTTGCTTGTGTATATGTAGCTAATTCTTTTTTTAAATACATTTTCTAGTTTCCTCTTTTTTTGGAATAATTCACGCATACAATAATATGCTTCTGTCCATTTTAATTTTGCATTTGTATTTTTTTTGCGGTTTCGTTCAAAACAACTATATCAATTTTGTCGAGATCTTTTCTTTAATTTTATACGTGGAAAATATATAGATTACATAGAAAAAAATGCATAAAGTTGTCCTTTCTAATATAAAATTTAAATTGAAAATATATTTTTTTAGTATCAAAACTAATAATTTTCTATAATCCGTATAATTTAATCACTATAATAGTGTTTCTTACAATCCAACTTTATTCAAATTGCATCCCATAAAATATTTTCTAAGAAATCAAGAGATCTTTCTATGATTGTATGTAATTTATTATAGATACATTACAAAGCATATAAAATCATGAAAATAATCTTCGCCAATCACATTCAATTATAAAACTAAACAATTCCTTCACACAACCAATATAAATCCTATATAATATACATTAAATTTTCCTTATACACTCAAAACTGCACCATCTAACTATCCTTGATTCTATAAAAATCAACCCGCCCAACCCGTCCATCTCCTCGAACATCCTTGAATCGACCATAGGGCTGTTGCCCTCAGCCCACCACATATAGGAAACCATTCTATAACTAAAAACAACACCAGGTGAAAGCCAGAAGACCACAGCGAGACCAGAAGACCAGTATTCTGGTATAACACTGAGCGTGCGCTCACTCTCAGTTTCAGTCGCCGGCTGGCGATCGAGTTGTTCGATCGTCTTCGCGAAATTGTGATAATTTTCAATTAAAGTACAACGAGTTCGTTCAATTGTAATTAATAAACCATGGAGACCTCCTCGAGGCTTAAAGGAGACACAAAGCCGAATTCCGATCTAAAAATAGGAAACGCTACTCTGTAAGTTCAAGTGCAAGTGTTAATCTAAAATTATGATTATATTCGAGTTCATAAGTATTGCGTTCTTGATCTTTTTATAATTTATATTCTATTGAATAATGCATTGTATTCGCAATGAAATGAAAATATGTAATGATTCTAATTTTTTATTAAAAATTAATTGATTACGCTTTTGAATATCACAATTAAGGATAAGAACAGTACGAAAAACCATTGAGTACTTGAATATAATTTAATTGATGTGAAGTAATTGACGTGTTTGTTGTGAAAGCAAATCCGTACTTCGTTCGGCTCGTGAACCATTTTATATGTACGAGGCGATTATACAACTTGTGCAACGACTCTTCCTATAACACTGCAATGTTGTGCATACTGGTTTTTCGGATTCGAATCGTTATAAAAGCGCGAAAATCTTTGCAACGCGACGGCCTCGCGTGCGTAGGACGAAAAATGGCCGCGGAAAAAAATCGAGTCTCTCCGCTTTGGGTGTGTATTTTTTGTTTTGATTGGTTTCGTGTGTTATTTTGAGATATACATACTTTGATGTACAAGGTTTTAAAATGTTTTTTCGGTGTGTTGTCTATTAAATGGTCGTCTAACTCACTATAATTTTGTTGTGCGTCGTAATGAGTGTTGTATTTTGTGTTGTCAAATAATGATGTCGCACTACATATAAAACGTTGTGTATTTGTAAAAAAAGATCATGAATGCGATTGTTAATTGTAGCTTCTTGTCGAGGTCATAAGATCTAGTAACAAAGGTCGAAATAATTACACGATCAATGTATTGTTATATGTGGAACATACGAAGAATGCCGGAATTACTTCTTGAATGAAAAAAATTGAAACATTCGATTAGATTACGTTTAAGATAAAATTAAAATATTTATTTACGGTAATAAAATTATGCAGGAAACGTACTTTGAATAAACATTAACTATATTTTAAACGAATTTACATTTTTTTTATACGTTTAATTACTTTATTCAAATGTTATATTTAAATTATTCATGTTCATAAAATCAAATTGAAATATATTTTCAGTCTTATGATCAAATTAGTGCATTTTTTAGTAATACGAATAACTAACAATTATTATACATCGTACCATTTGTCATTGATTTAAGAACATCTGAATATTCGTTAAAGAAAATGTTTACATTCATTCATTGTATCTACAATACAATCGAAATTTGCAATTTAAATTCATCAATGACACTAAAGATATTTTATAAGAAACGGAAAAATATTAATATATTTAATGAAAGTGTCCATCAAGTTGGCTTTCAATCACCAAACATTTCACGAATGAACTATTTTATGTGTTCGATATCCTTGGATTTTATTTATCAACATGTCGAACTTCAACATTTTAAAATAAAAAATGTCGTTCATGTTTTCCTTTTCCTTAATACAAAGTTATATTAGCTGGTATAATCTTTATCAAGCTTCTATGGTCATTTTTTTGCATCTGTCTTCATTCCTACTGGTTTACCTTGTTACTTGCAAATGTGCGAAGTATGACCGTAGAAAATTACGGCGCCAAATTTTACGGTAAAAAACTTTGAACCTCATTCAAAAATCAAAAACATTCAACCTCTAAAAATAAACATTAACCAATTGAATGAAGCCATAATTATATTCAACATAACACTTTGATTAAATTTTTTCCTGATCATTTACGTACCCAAAAAAATTATTAAACAGAAAATAAAATACTCTGAAGGCCAAATATTTCAGCAATACTTAATTTGTCCATATATTACGTTAAAAAAATTTAACTTCTGATAGACCAATAATTATAATCTGATGTACCCGTACGGAAAAAAATGCTCAAATTATTCTTGTACCGGTTTTTGTGGGTCATACTGCCATTGAGAAGGTCGTGTACAAGATTTTGAGTTTCATAATGACGTTTACATAACTCGAATTTTTAAGTTCAGAACTTCTGCGTAAGCGCCATTGCGGAAATTTCATAAATCGCCGTTTTTTATTATTCGAAAATGTGATTTTTGAATGTAGAAGGAAACCGCGTAATTTGAAATCGTCAATTTGGTGATACTTTTTGTGTTAATCAAAATTTAATTGTGTTTGTTGTATTTGTATTCTTCGAAATATTTTGTTTGATTCAAGGTTTCGTTTGTAACAGAATTAATTCTGTGACATCGTTTCTTCGGTCCAATAATTTCGAAAAAAGATGATCTTCAGTTTTGAATTTTCGCTTTCATATTATAGATTGTTCAATGAAAAATATATGAATTGATCATTTGAAATCGCGCAATTGAATCAAACTGAAAAAGTGTTCATATTGCGACATAATTACATCTTCAATATTTATGGTTGTGGAATACTCATTTGTAATGACGACCGTTGAGTAATTGACATTCATTTAAAAAAAATAATCTTCAGTGTACTGGATCGACACAATTTCTTCATATTTAACTAACCTTTTTTCTGTTATAAAGAAAATCTTTTTTGCATACTTGAGTTGTTTTTTTTTGTATCATTTTAGGAAAGATGAGCGAGGCATAGGACTTAAAGTTTACACAGTAGCGTTACTAATTGTAGATATTATTTTATTATATGCCAAAATGTTCTTCGCATTCGGAGAAGCCTTTTATAGAATAATAGTTGCAAAACCAGAAAAAGATATAAGAGATGAAGTTGTATTAGTAAGTTCTAATGAGTATATAAATATTTATTATCTTCAATATTTGCATATCAAAAGTGAATCAAATATAGGTTACAGGAACTGGTCATGGAATTGGTCGAGAATTAGCTTTACAATTTGCTGCTCTCGGTTCGATAGTAGTCTGTGTGGATATTAACGAAACTTTAAATAATGAAACAGTCAACGAAATCAAATCGACAGGAGGAAAAGCGCATCCATTTGTGTAAAAAAAAAATCTTTAACATTAAATTTAATAAAGTCCGTATTCAAAAAAGAATTTCATTATTTGTTGTTATTGCAGATGTGATGTTTCGAAATCCGAAAATATCGCTAAGTTGGCTGAAAAGGTAAAAAATGAAGTTGGAGAAGTTTCAATTTTGGTCAACAACGCCGGTATCATGCCTTGTCGTTCTTTTATGTCTCATGAAGAAGGTGAAATAAAAAAACTCTTCGATATTAACGTCTTTGCTCACTTTTGGGTAATTTGACTCAAATTCAAGGATTTTTTTTACAATTTAACACAAATTATTAACTATTTAACATTTACAGCTCGTCAAAGAATTTTTGCCTAGTATGATAAACCGCAATCATGGACATATTGTAGCTTTGTCTTCAATGGCTGGTGTAGTCGGACTTCCAAATTTGGTGCCTTATTGTGCTTCTAAATTCGCAGTACGTGGTTTCATGGAAGCTCTTCACGAAGAATTGAGAGAAGATGCGCGCGGACTTGAAGTATGTATTTCTAATGGAACAATTTATTATTCGAGTTCGATACTATACAAAATGTTATTGCAGATTAAATTTACGACCATTTGCCCCTACATGGTCGACACTGGTTTGTGCAAGAAGCCGAAAATAAGATTCCCAAATTTGATGGCAATGGAGAAACCTCAACAAGTGGCATCTAGTATCATATCAGCCATGAGAAAAGATAAGCAAGAAGTTTCAATTCCTGGTAACTTATTGTACGTCAACAACGTTTTCAGAAATTTCCCCGTGAAAGTAGCCACGTACGTGAAAGATTTTATGGATAGCGGTGTTGAAGCGAGCGATTAAAATTGAAATTATTTTTATTTTATTTTCTACAAATGTGTGTAAAAAGGTAAAGACTAGTTTTTTATACTGTTGTGTAAGTTATTATAAAAGAATAATTTAATGTATTGTATTAAAATTTTGAATAAAATATTTCATATATGAAATGTTTTGAAAATAAAACAATTTTTAATATGGTTTTGTATTTTATTAAAAAAAATGGATAATTTTATAGAATTTAATTACCCAGAAAAGAATACTTAAATTTGAATCCTTGGGAAGTATTCAAATACAAAATTATTTATATAAATCATTATTATCGCTTTGAAATGAAAAAAAAAAATACCATTCCCATATTTACTAAAAAATAATAAACACATGTACCACATCATTGAAAAATACATAAAAAATCATTTGATCACGTCCATACAGTGGTTTTTCATTTTATGATTGTGTAAATCATATTCGTTCGTAAGAGTCGCACCGCACAGTTCACATATTTGAATACCAGTATTATGACTGTTTGTGTGTTCTTTTAATAAAACACTATTAGAGAATTGCTTTGAACATATATCACATAATAGGTATTTTCCTTTGTGCATTTGAACGTGACGAGATAATGCTTTGGCAGTGTTGAAACTCTTCCCGCAAGTATCACATAATTTTGGATTATCATCTCCTAAGGCATCTGTGTGAATTTTAATATGAGAATATAATTTGTTTTTATTTGTGAACATAGTAGAACAAATTTTACATCTGTAAACACAAGTGGATCCATTATTAGATTCGTTTTCGTGTGCCGTTTTTCTGTGTTTTAGCAAATTTGTTTGATTGAAAAATTTTTTGTCACAATTAGCACATTCAAAATTTCCGTTTTGACGTTTCACTTTCGATTTTAAATGAGCCTTTATATGTAAGTATAGTTCACTTTTTGAATGAAATATGACACTACATTTTTTACATCTAAAAATACAATTTGTACCAAATGAAATATCAGAGTGAGTTTTAAGTATGTGGTTTTCTAAATCACTTTTTGTATTAAATATTAAGCTACAAGATTTGCACTGATGAGAATCTAATTTTTTATGAGTTTGAAGATGTTTTTGTAACTTAATCTTTGTATTAAAAACAGCATTGCACTCAACACAAGTATTTTTAAGCGAATCACACGTTTCCATATGTTTTGTGAGTAAATCGAAATTGTTAAAAATGGATTTGCAAGACATGCACGAATAATTTCCATTTGATGCATTATTTTGAGATTCTCTTGCTAGTATTTCGTTTACAATCTCGAAATCAGAGTCAAGAACGTCTATTTCCATATGTATTTCATACGAATCGGAAGTATCCTTTTGTACTAAATTAGCGATTTTGGTGAATTTTGCTCCATTTTGAAGAAGTGCTTGAGTAATATCAGATTCTGATATGCTTTCATCCAAATATTCCAACGTTGACAAGTCTGCTGAACTGTTTGATAAAAGAGCGCTGTCAAAAGCATTACTATTGTCAGAAAATTCTGTTATAATAGAAGACTCAATAGGGAAACTCGAATAAGAACTTTTATTAATTTTGTCTTCAGTTGTCTTCAAATCTTTCTTGGCCGTAGTCAAATTGGAGGTTGTGTTGCCTAAGCAAGCAAACAGCAGTCGCTCGCATCGTTTCACATCAGTGTAAAATGTGTGGAATTTTTGAAGATTAGCTGCACACTCCGAACAAATATGTTTCGGCAATTTGTCCTCAACAGTTACATCAATCGATAAACAAACACTCAATTGCTGAAGAATATTATATTCACTATCGAAAATATACAATAAACTTCCGTTTCGTGTCAAACACAAACGGCAAAAGCTTTGAAAATGCTCCATTACTACAAGCACATTGTAAACACGAAACTGTCACTTTGACAGACATGGCCATAACAAATTCAAATTACGCCTTTACCATTTTATTTTTAAGTAATATAAATAGATTTTTTTTTAAGTTTTTATTAAATTGAATACATAAAAATAAACGATAAATCATAAACTTTTAATTTATCATTAAAAAAATATATAAATCTTTCAATCACCCGATATTATTTGATTACAATAATATGACATTTTGTTGATATCTAATTTTTTTAATTACACTTTCAGACGATTTCAGATGAAATCATCGAATTGGGCGTGGCTTGCTGAAAATGCTGAAACCCGCATCGAACAGCTGATCGCTTCTGACAACCGCTGACGTTTGATTTGGGGCGTTGCTTTGTTATTGTTTCAATAAACAATTCAACCGCAAATTGAATTTATTAATTCTCATATTCAACACGATATCGTCATTGCTTATTATTGTCGAAGATGACCCAGCGGTGACCGATTCGTCAGTACGTTTTCATCAAAAGTAGTAAACATTCATTGAAATCATGGACGATTTTGAAGATTCAACTCCTATGGACCCTCACGAGTCCTTGCTATATTCAGCTCGGAATGGTGATTATGGTAAAGTGAAAGAACTCATCGATAGCCTCAAAAATAAAACGATTTCTCTAAATATCAACTGTAAAGGTTAGTGTGATAATTTACTTATTTTTAAATATTTTTTTTATATTCTCAAAATTAATCATTTGATTGTATATGAATTTCAGGAACGGCTAAAAGCAATATGGGATGGACACCTCTTCATTTGGCGACGTATTTCGGTCATTTAGATATTGCTGAAGTTTTATTGATGAGCGGTGCTAATCCAAACGTAACTAATGATGTTGGAGATACGCCGTTACATAAAGCAGCATTTATTGGAAACGAGGTGATTATTGTTTTTTATTAATGAATTGATAAGCCAAAAATAGACATAGTTTTGTTTAGTCATTCTATTCACATTATCACATATGCTAACTAATGTTGTTTCTTAAACTTATATTTATAGGAATTAGTAATCTCTCTATTAAGACACGGTGCTGATGTTAATTTGATGAATGGGGAAGGTAAAGTTCCTAGAGATGTGTCCAAAACACAAGATATACATCGTTTATTACTCGCTGCCGAACATAATGCTCAACGAGAGAGAGAACTCCAACTTCTCGCAGCAGCCAGAGAAGGAAATATAGATAACATCAATAATTTAGTAATAATCTTTTCTTTGGTTTAATTGGTTTCAAAATTATATTTTGTAGCAAATATTTACGGTGATATTTTTAGTTAAGGTCTTCTCAACCACCAAATATTAACTGCGTGGATGGTCAAGGAAACAGTTGTCTTCATTGTGCTTCATACCGTGGCCACACACAACTTGCTGTGATTCTTTTACAAAATGGTATAGATTCTACAATTAGAAATATAAATGGTAAATCTATTGTTTTGAAATATCACAGTATATTATAACTGCTGAATATTTGGCACATAATATGGTTTTTACATAGGTCAGTTAGCTGTAGACATAGCAAAAGACACTCAAATTAGGCAAGTGTTGAGTGTTAGACCTTTAAGACAAATACAAAGAACAGCTACGAGATTCGAGGGTCAACTTCTGAAACGTTCTCGTTTTCTCGGTTGGAAAACAGTTTGGGTTAGTGATCGGTACTTTATGAACATTAATCCTTTCTTAGATTCATTATTATGTAATGTTATTTCTTCAGGCTGTCCTGCAACGTGGAGTTTTGTCATATTATGGATCTAGAGCAGATGCAAACAGTGGTGCAACTACAAATAATAGGAGAGATTGGAAATACCTTGATAGTGCGCGAGTAGATCCAGGACCAACAGATAACTCATTACTAATCTTGCACTTTTCTGATGGAACATCTCACAGACTTAGAGTTCCGACAAACGCATCTCCATCCACTCTTGTCGTGAGACAGGTAAATATAATATGATACTTTAATAATTATTCTAGAATCAATGGAATAATTATATTATTCGTATCAGGAATGGATTACTGCATTCAAGGAACACATAGCATACTCTGCATATTATTTATGGGGATGTGAAAGCGGATCTAATGCAACACTCGCTGAGGAAGTTGACGATGATGACGATGGTGCTGGTGTTGACGATGGTAAACCTTTGGGCAGTATGCAGGATGCTCTGACGGCAGCTGCAAATCACTTGGCTCTACTAGAATCTCAATTAGGGGAATGTGGAGCTTTAGTAGCGGCACTTGAAAAAAGTATACAAATGGGAACGACTCTTCATCAGTCTACTTACATGGTGTGTTCGTTAGTTTGAGAAATTTATTGAAATTATAATTATTGATTAATTAAACAAATAATTTACAGCGTTTTCAACATGCTGCTAGTACTGGTCATAGATTGTTAAGTACGCTTAAACATTGTGCTGCTCTTGTTAGACAAGCAGATGAAACAAGAGGTGCAAAATTAAGGGCTGAAAAAGAAAGGTGTAGAGTTCTCGAAGAAGCACTTGCAGTTCTCGCTGCTGAGCACCACGATTTAGAACAATCATTTGTGGAACAATTATCTGAGCATCAAGTTAGTTATATTGTATTATTTTTTAATTGAAAATATTTATCTATTAAACATAATATAAATTTTAGAGTTCTAAGATGAAGAAAAAAAGACCTTCACGATTTTATGATAACTCTGATGATGAATTTTATGATGCATTTAATGCAGGTATATTGCTTAAATATTACAATGAGATTCGTTAAGATTTATATTTATGTCAATGTAAATAAAATTTTAGAGTCAGATAGCGACACTATTGTATCTGGTGGTGGTGGAGACTTGAGCTCATTAGAGTGCACTCCTCATGTTTCTAGGGAAAATTCTCCTACTTTGACCAAAAATAATGTAGCATCTCCGTCCTTAAATTATTCTGATCCATGCCTCGATAGGATATCGTCGCCCCGTTCTCCAGGACTCGATGAAATTCTCCATTCGTCACTGTCTCACTTGAGTCCTGCCAGTTCCTGCAGCACCATAATGACGTGCGGTGGACATGTTTATAGAAATGCAAGAGATGACATTGAACCGTTCATGCTGCACAAATCAAGGTAAACATATATTTTTTTTATTATTTTTTTCAGTATAATTTTAAGATATATTATATTAGATGGGAAATATTTAAATGAAATTAAATTAACCAGACAATTGTTAGAGATATGTAACGTGTTCATAAATTATAATTTTCCGTATGTATTTATTTCGAAATCGGTGATTTTGTGTTATTTTTTTTTAATTTATGCATATTAATCGCATCGATTTCTAACAACTATTAATGTTTAGTGATAAATGATGTAATCACCAAATAAAGACTACTATTTAAATGGTCAGAATTTTTATCCCATTCATCAGAATTTATTTCAGATTGGTCAGAATTTTAATCAAAAAAGACAGAATAAATATTGAATGGTCAGAATTTTAACTGGGTTTTTCAGAATTTATATTAAATGGTCAGAACAATATTAAGAACCCTAACCTAACCTATTCTAACTGTTTCGTTATTCAATTCTGACCATTTATTATTTTATTCTGACAATTCATCATTTAATTCTAATGGTTTCTGATTAAAATTCTGACCATTTAATTTTTTGCTCTAAATAAATAGGATTCAATACTATTGAAACAATTTTTAAAATATTCAGTACTCAAACTTTTAAAGAATTATCTTCCCCTTATCGCTTCATAAAGAGCACACGTGATAACGAAAAATTTCAGGACGAAAATTTTGAAATTTTTGTTAACATCAAATCCAAAATCCATGTAGAAATACAGCATCAGAATGACCTTGACATTATTAAGTGATAAATGGCGCAATCGCTAAATTGATACGATCACGAATCACTGAAACCATTTTCAACCCCCACGTTCAGTTTTTCTAAAAGGAAAGTAAAAGGGAAACATGTCTAGATGTCGCTAATATAATTTTGTGCAATATTTTTGAGAAGAATATGTACTAATTTTATCAAAATAAATAATCGAACAAATAAAATGCCAGGTTTGCGGGCGCAATCTGAGCATAATACGATAATTAACGAGCATCATCGATTTGCATTTTATTTTAATTTAACAATAAAATACTAATATTTTGATTAAAATGTATTTGAAAAAATTGGTTCTTCAATAATTCGAAAAAAGAATACTAAATTTCTTCGAATTACAGCAAATTCGTAAAAAGATAGCTAATTACTATGTCAAACGCTATGTGAAAAGTGAGCCACTTCGACCCCTAAGTCTTCCTTTGGACAAGCCTGCTATAAATTACCCAATTTGTATGCATATGTTTCAGTTTCGCCCACTTGGGCTAATTGTCACCAATTTCAAATTTGATCCACCTTTTCCTTATCACTAAACACCGATCACACGCGACATCGAAAAATTCCAACACAAAACTTCCGAAATTCAAAATACAAAATCACTGAAACATGTAGTAACACATCATCAAAAAAACCTCGACATCGCACAGATTGCACACGATCAAGATCGAAAACCTCGAAAAAGCCTCCCACGCGAAAGTGTATTGTGCGCACTATTCGCCGGCTGAAGGGTGGTCAATAGATGGGCGGATATCGAGCGTGTTTGGGGCGCAGCGCGTTTTTGTGGACCAGTTAAGCGCGGGCTTTCGTCCGTACCGGCCGCGGTCCGCCATCTTGGTGAAATTCGCGCGCGCTATTTGCATTTATGTGTTTGTGCGAGATCGGCCGTCCGCCGAGTAGCCGCGTTCCGCCGACTTACCCGCAACAAACGTGCGGTAATAAACTGTAGACGATCGCAAAAAATTTAGCGTACAAAATGGTCGACTGACACAATCTGCACCCCTACCCTTTTGAAATTTCGAAAAATAAACTCGCTTTTTACATGAACATTTTGTAACGTGATATGATCGATGTGTTTGATCCTCAACCCTTTTTCACATTGTATATTTGATACGGTAAAATGCACACTTTTCTATTAAGATGTTTGTTGTTTTTTTTTTTTGCTTGATTATTTTGAAAATTTTTAAATACAGCATGGGTTAATAATGATTGATTGATTTGCTTGTTTAATTAGATTATTTTCAGTAGCAATATTGCATGATACGTAGTCGATGTTCATATTGTATGAGATTTTGTATAATTATGAAAATTAAACGGTCACGTTATCAAAATGAATATTTTGCATACTTGCAGTATTGTTTTAATGACCGTTTTCGAATCGGTAATAAATTACTTAACATACGCTCTCGTATACTATGCAAATAACAATGTGAATTTTCAGCTAAGCCAATTCTAGCGTTTTATCGCTGAAACGTAAACATAAAATGTTCGAACGATTTGCACTAGTGAAACATAAATATGTTCCGCATTAATTATTCTAAAAATTATGCAAGACTAATTAAAAAAAATACATATTTAGTTTTTTTATGAATCGTTTATAATGTGAAATGCAATTTTGCAATATTTTTTTTAAATTGCACTTTTCCGAAAATTGCGACACACATTCATATTTTAACATAATTCTAAATCAATAATGGAACCGTTGACATTCTCAGCCTTTCGAGTTTTTTCCCCGGAGAGTCCTCGTCTTTAATTATAGCAAAGTCCCCGAATTTTCATCGGAAACGTTTCATAGAAATTTCAGCACTCTTCTCCCCTAATGGACTCGATTAAAACATTGTACAAAAGCAAATTTTCCACCGAAAAGGTTTCGAACATCTCCATATCGCAACGTCGAATCATTTCGCATTTCACAATCGTAATTAATCCCGCAATACCGTTTTATTGATATTAAAGTCATAAATTATTAACACCATTGCACATTGAACTTTCGAGGTTTATTGCGCGAATCTGAATTTTGACTTAATTTATTCAAACGCGTCAACATCAGGAGTACTAAAGTCGCATATTCAAAAGATGTCCTCCGACGGAAGGTTCTATTGTACTCGTTTCGAAGTGTTCTTGTATCTAAAGCTTCGAATTCAATTTGTTTGGCATACCTAGTGGTTCAACAAAGGGGGAGTTCTATGGGCGTTTGTATGTGAGTGGAATATTGTTCGAATGATTCGCTTTTGCGAATTTTTGTATGCGAGAATGTGTTTTGAATGGTACATTGTTAGTCATGATTCGTGTTTTTTATAAATGAAAGTTATGTAAGGGTGTTTGTTAGGGGAAAGCGGGAATGAAAGGAAATTTCGAAACACGTTTTTTGCGGTAATTTACGAACAATTTTATGTTGTTTTTTATATTAATTTATATATTGTATCAGGACGAAATACACCCATGTCTCTTTTTGCATGAGGAAAACGTTCCAGAGATTTACCGTGTGAAGAAAATGTAAGGTAACCATAAAAGTATGTTTGGGTAGAACTTGAAAAATGTTTAATATGGAAAAAATTCCCCATGTAACAATCAACACATCGTTAATTTCATTTAATAACTAGTTGCATCTCATTGTAGCATAATATAATACATTTTTTACCGTGTCGTTTCGAAAACATGTAAATATTATAAAACCCATGCAAAAAGAGTATTTGGCGTATATGTTACTAAATATCATAAGGTTTCTTTTCATCGATTTTATAAACAGATTATATACGAAAAAGTCCATGAAAGCGGCCAGCAACAGGCGAATCCGTCATAGATAATTTTTCCGAAGGTATTCAACAGATATTTTCACTCTCGATTCACTTTTACCTCGTTTCGTCCTTCTTGTTTGATTCCCGTCCTGCAGAACGTTACGAAACATTCCGTGTTCTCCAGATCGATAGCACGTCCCACAATGTCCTGGTGTCGAACGACCTCAACTGGAACCCGACCAAAGCCTTTAGAAACCCCCTGTCTTATATTGTCAAAGGCTGACGGGCAAAACGTTCCTTGTCCCGCGTTCGAATGGAGTCGTGAAGGGTGAAAATTAAATTTGCCCTATTAAACTCGCCGGGAAGTTTCGTGTATTTATTTCGTTTCGCTCGATTGTCCTTATGCGGTTCAACTGTTTTTTTTCTTTCGTTCGACAAAAAATGTTCGCGTTCAGCGAAACGCCGGCTTTTCTGTTCGGTTGATTGAAATTTTTCCATTTCGCGGCGGAAAAGCGGTTTTCCAAAGAATGTTATTAAATATTTATTGCGTCAACCGAAGCGTGCGTTTCTGCGAAAAGTGTATTTCAATAGTATTCGATTATATAATATTCAACCGGACGATTTCGAGCATATTTTATTCAGAGCGGAGTTTGTCGGTTTTATTTTGACGTATTGCTGATACTTTTTTTTATCGAATTATCGAGAAAATTCGGCGTATTCATAGTACAAAAGCATTCGTTAATAATTCGTGTAGAAATTCTTAATCGTGGTCTCTTGTCTACTTCAATCAACCGGCAATTCCCATTAGCACATTCAGAATGTGGAGGCACTTTCCTTTGGGAGATGAAAATCTCATCAGATTTTCCGGACGTGTGACGTTATTCTCGATTTTCCTCATTTCTCTCCTGGAAAATCGTCCGTTAACTACTGAACTTTGTATCGTTCAATTTCGCCTAACTACTTCGGTCCGCAATTTCTCAATTTGAATTTTAAAAATTTATCCAAAGCACCAGCCAAGTTTTCGTTTCACAAAACGCTCGTTTTTGGCAGTCAGATGAATATTTGGCACTTGGAAATTTCCCATTTATGTCAAAGGCTACCCTTAAAACAATTACCCACTTTCAAACTTTTTCTAGGTCACGAACTTCTTTTAAAATCCAATTGAAATTTTTATATCTCTAAATTTGTTTTCATGAACTTTTTCTTATCGGAAAGTGTGATAAAATATATTTTCAATTCTTTTAAATTTTTTCATTTTAATTAATTTCATTTTAATATTAACTAGCTGACCCGGTGAACTTCGTTTCACCTACAATCGCCGTTCGTTAGTCTCGCTAAAACTAAGCTGATCATACGTCCCGTTTTCGCCGGGACTGTCCCGTTTTTGTCATGTCTTGAGTTCGTCCCGTCGTAAAAGACAGATCTTCAACTCTAAATACTGGATTTCATCTTAAAATAGCACCTGTTGTCTCGTTGTCCCGTTGGCCCGTTGTTCCCGTTGTCTTGCGTTCTGCACATACCGGTTTCCGATTCCCGTTTCCCGTTGTGAGCACGCGTTCTGCACACACCGGTGTATCGATTGTAATTATCGTCACAATCAATACTTTTCATACAAAATTAATTTCGAAAACACATTGAAAACAAAATGCCCCTGATTGTATACAATCTACACAACACAAATGTTGGCCGGATTTCGGAGTGTACTGTCATTTTTCATACAAAACTTATATTATTTACTTACTTACTTATATTATTTTTTAGCTTTTCTTTAGGAATTTCCTTACTATTTTTCTTCGTAAACCACTCGTTAGTCAAAGCGAACAAAAAAATAATAAATATACAAATCGGTCAAGCTGTTTTTTAACTTACAGGCGTAAACCAAACCACGTTTCATTTTTATATATACAGAGAAGAAAATATAAAACTTTTAATCTTTATTATTTTTATAATTTTCTTACATATATATTTTTCCACGCAACCAATCAATTTTTTTATACAAAAAACTGATGTCAAACATATTCGACAAATACAATTCTTCACAATAACCGAAATCTATACAAAAAAAAAACATTCATTACTTTCCCGAACATAAACCTCCTTTCAACAACACCCTCCCATATATTCCGCGCACTTCGGAAAAACATAAATTCAAGGCCCCACCGGCGCTCGATCTCCGAATCCTGCCAAGGTTACAGGACGAGCCCAAGTGGAAGCCATGTCCTTAGGGCATGGTCCAAATCCAGGGCATCGGGTCAAGGCCCTCGCACCCCAGTTCGGCCCTGCGTGCGAACTGCGTAAAGCCTTGGCCCTTGACACGCAGCGGGGCCGCACCACCTGCTGTCAATGGCAGGCCCGAAAAGGACACACTTTCGATTATACCATTGCCTAAATTTAGATCGGTGCTTTGTAATCGGGTGTTAAATGGCCCGGAGGCCTCCGCCAGGTTTGTGTCCTGTTGGGTTTTGGAGGGATTGTCCTCGTATGTTGGGAATTTCAAGAGGAATTTGCGGGGTTGAAACTGTGTGGTTTGTGTTTTGATGTATGGTTGAAATATTTGATTTTTTTGGTCATGATATGATTGTGTTGATAAAATATCGATATTCGATTGATATTTTTGGTTTTGATATATTTTTGACATTAGTCTGAATTGAATGGAGTGGATGATGGATTAAATTGAATATGATTTCCTCAATATAGATTAGAACAGGGCTTTTTTTACCCAGTAAGCGGCGGAACGGCGTTCCGGCACCTTTTATCTCGAAATTTTAATAAATGTTTGCAAAATTTTATTTTCTTCTTTATTTCAAAAATTTTGATTTTTTTTTTCGGAAGCCATTGACTGTTAATTCCTTTTGAATATAGGGGTATTATAGGTTCCATGAAATAATGAAATTAAAAGGTTTGAAAAAAGTGCGTTCCGGCACCTTTTTTTTTTTAAAAAAAAAGCACTGGATTAGAATCTAATCATCGGCAACCTATGACCCGCGGGTCACCGAATGACCCATTTAACAATTTCGAGTGATCCACTTGAGTTGACTGGTTAAGACAATTGTTTTTTAAATTACCTAATATTCAATAACAAAGTATCAAAAAAAAAAAAATTTCAATATTTTATTTCGAAATATAATATGCGAATATGAAAAAAAATTACGGAAAAAAATCTTGTTCCGCGAGGAAACACAACAAAATATAGATGTATTGAAATATAATAGATGACAAATTAGTTTAAAACACTAATTATTTCCTGAATATAATTTATATTATTAAAAAGTGTTTCGAATTTTCCCACTGACCCAAAACATCTTCATAAGAGTCAATTTTTTTTTTTGCTTCTAACCCATTGTTAAAAAAGGTTGCCGATGACTGTTCTAAAGCGTAGTCTTCACCATTAGGCAATGATGAAGTTGTTGAATCTGAATTATATTATATATATTCCGTTTGTATGTAAACAATCGTGATAATTGCGCTATTGTATTTACATGAGATATCACAAATTAATTCAATATACATTTCATATTATATGCATTATAATATCATCACAATTTCTCAATATGAACTGTCTTCCATATCATAGTTCAATTATAAAATCTCAACTATTCTATATAAAAAGTATTAACAATTTAACCGAAAAAATTTCAGAAATTTTAGTATTCGATCGGTGTCAACTGTGAAAACTGAATTTTTCATACGTAATGTATTTCTGATTACATGGAAACGTAGGGGTTTTCATATTATATAATATTTTTCGGGTTGCATGTTCATACGTACACGTATTATAATAAATTGTGAGTACATTTACGTCTGAAATATGCTAAAGGAGTACTGGAAAACGTACGTTTCGTGCCCGTGTATCGTAATGACATGTGATTATTCAGGATGTTAAAACATATTTGAATAAAGTAGTACGTTACGTTAGTATATATCGTCTGTTGTATCGGAATAAATGGTTTTTTTATTAAAATGACCTCATTTTTATGACCTGGAAATTATTTGATTAAATATTAAAAATTGTTATTCAAAATCGTTTTTTCATATTCATTATTCTGTATAATATTTTCTATATATAAATAATTCAGATATTCGATGTTTATTTATTTCTCGATCGGACGACCTTTTTTGATTGGAAAAAATATTCGATCGAGGTAAAGTACCGGCTGTGATAATTTTCAATTTAAACTTTGTATCGGTTTTCCATGCTTTCAGCGAAAATTGTTTGCATTGATCAAAGAATCACTTTCGAAAAAAATACACTTATAAACATAAGACTTTAATACAATATTTTTTTTCCTTTTCGAGAACATCGAAAAATAATATAGTATCAATTTGACAAAATATGAAACTTATACGCACTTTTGTATTCATTATAATTTGTCGATTCAAAACTCAATATCGAAAATACACGATCCTGTTTGTTTTCCTCGACCCAATTTCTACAAGAGCCTCCTTAAAAATATTTTCTTTTCTCGGCAATTTTTGTACGTAGAACGCGATATGATTATTTTCTGAATTGAGATAATTAGTGAAGATAAACGTGATCGATTTTCACAAAACATGAAAGCCTCATATTTCTCCGAGGAAAACAACCGTCTGAGTTTGTTTACCGATTTTTGCCTCTTCGCGATTATAAATAAAATATGAAATGAGGAAGGAGCTTTCAAAGGGCTTTTGAAAATCGGCAAAGGGGACTTTGAGTGCTTTTGTTCATCGAACGAACGATTCGTCCACAAAGTGTTAAACTTTCCAGCTCGTCCAATTATTATAAACATTACGTTCGTTCTCTTGAAGTATATTATTATTGTGTTATTCTTGTTTGTATCTCTTCGTTTCGCCTGTACAATTTTAATGAAAGAATATTTTTGTTTCGCTATGATTTTGCATGTTTTTATTTCGATTTTGTTTTTTTAATCTTTTTTTATTTTTTGTTTCAGCATTTGAACGGTGTATGATCTTATTTGAAATTTTGCGAAAATGCTTTCATATTCAAATGTGCCATTGGCTTGGCTTATGTTTTTCTTATGATCTCTAAAGCTTTATTGTGTAAAATTTTATGATCTTTGAACTTGACAGTATTTTTTTTGTTTTAATCGAATTAAAAATAATTATACTCAATATATTATTTAATCGTACCAAATAAACTTTGATCGCACAATTTTTTAATATATATTGATTGACATACTATTTGTGTTAACAATTGACATTTTATTAGTCTACACTTAATAGTAATTTAATAGTTATAATATGCGTTTTTTGTATGCACATTTCGAATATTACGTTTCCGTATAAAAATCATTATAAATCCCAAGGGTTTCTAGACATTTTATAAAAAGACCCGTTTTAATAAATAACTTGAATAAAAGAATGTTTTTTTTTATTGAGTCAGATCACACTTTCATCCTCATTTTCACAATGGCTTTTAATTTAAACCTACGGAAATACTGACTCTTCTTTTCCGCATCCAACAATTTTCCTTTTTCTCTTTATACTTTACCACATTTCCGTGCCACGTTTCAGCGCTTCTGATTTTTTTTTAATTATTGCTTTTGCATGATTTAGATAATAACTGCACGAGCTATACATTGAAAGCACACTTACAAACACAATATTTTAACTTGAGTATCGAATAATAATTCGACTTTTGTATACGAAGGACTCAACTAGTCGAGTTCGAGTGATAGATTTGTGAACCCCAACACCAAACATTTAAGACATTTCCGGGAAATTTTGTCGACAATAAATTACCGAAACTAAATTAAACCCCCGAAAGAAGAAAAATAGAAGTTACCCCCTTGCGGGGAACATGGATCCTGACCCACCCGCCGATAATGATGTCAACCATGATCATGAATTCAGGTAAAGTAAATTTAATTTTTACATTAATATTAGTTTTGTATTATATATTATATGTCTCATTTTTCATTCGATTCCGTCCATGCAGATTTCTCAAGAGTACGTTACATGTATTGCATATGACATGTGAAGTGATGACGTTGATATTTGTGAAATATTCATGGCATATTTTGAAAAATATATTCAGAGGGTTTTAAATTCCCTGGATACGTGCCGTCGTGTTCGTTTCAAAACTAGTGGCACTCTAGCAAGTCATGCTAGAATGGCTTATTTTGCACAGAGTGTATTTTTTCATGATTTTTCACGTATAAAAAATAACTGAAATATTTATAATGCTACATCGAACATTCGAGACGTCTCTTTATCGCGCAAACAGATCGGATGACGGATTGACATTCGAAATTAAATATTCGCGATGACAATATTTTTTCGGAAGCACGCGAAAAAAATCGTAATGGAATCGTTATACACACATTGAATCCAGGATTCGCTTTTTCAATATACAGGATATTTCATCCCCAAATCCAATTTATTTCGATTTTTAAAAGCCCTCGGTGTCAATAGGAAACCATCGCATACAAAAATATGATAAACTCGCATCGAAAAAAAATTCTCGAATTTGAATTCCCAGTTACTGACGCTAATTACACACATAGCTATTAAGGAAAATCGTTGAATGGGCCCCCATGAATGGGGCCGAGGGGCGGGGGCTCCGCCCCCGGGCGCTCCGTATCGATCGGGGCCCCGGGCCCGCGGCCCCCGCCCCTGTTGCGCCCCTGCCCTCTCCTGGCCGAGACACTGGCGCTGGCCCGATAATGTGTATGTAACGACGCCGCAAAAGGGAAGGCTTTTTCGGAAATATGAGGGTGTTTGGACGTGTTAATTTGGGGGTACAGTGTGGTCGTTGGGGGGGTTTTTGTTTGCGCGAGAAATTATCTGTTATTTTTCGTGAAAATTGTGTTTATGAGGAGAAGGGGAAATGATCGCGTATTATCGCGTTATTAACGCCATCTGTGTGTTGTTTATGATGGTTTGAAAAAATTTAATATGCGAGTTTGTATAGAAACGATTTTATTATAATATTTAAAAAAAATGTATTTTTTTTGCGTCTTTGGTATTGGCGAATGTCTTTCAATACCCAAGGAGCATCTTGACGAAATAACTATCTTGGTCATAGCAACAACTGAAGTGATAATATGTACATAGGAAGGAGGACCGATTCAAATGCTCAGCACATACTGATGTACCGAACGCCGATAATCAATTGTATTTATTGTCACAATCAATCGCGACGCCGGCTCATTATATTATAATTTATATGACGATTTTTGGATAGGGCAGTAGTTGGTACTATTTTTGGGAATCGTCTCATTTTCTGGTCAAATGGTCAAATATCAAATTTGAGACGAATTAGTTGATGTTAAAAACGGAATCATACTCTAGCCATACCCGCAGCTTGAGCCATCTTCATTACGATTGACAATTCCCGCAACATACCGCTGCCCCACGGGCTGACTTTTGTGATTATTTTTCTTCATTCGTCATTTCATTTTTTCATTTGATGTAATTTCAATTTGGCTTTCATTAAAAAAATAAAAGTACCTTTCAATATAAATCAATAAGATTTATATATTATAGAAATCTGACAAAATCAAGAATATTTCGATTCATTCGTATCAGAACCAAAATTGTATTAAGAGCTTAATAAGCATTCCGAATCTGGAATTGCGATGAAATAAATCTCCTCTTATTCAATATAAGGTAGACCGAAATAATCCATTTCTAAAGAAATCAACGATCATTGTATTATATGTTTAACAAATTGAATACGTTTCATTTCACCCATATTCTGCAATACATTTACTAAAGGTAATTATTTTTCATGTCTTCGATTATTTATGGCTATAATTAATTATCGCGAAATATTTCAAATGTACAAACATGCAAATATGTAAGCACAATGATAAGGGCATAACACATGTGTGTAAGATACATCTTTTCGAAACAGACGTACATTGAACAAGATTGCGAATAACGAAACGTTTCATATGCAATACAATTTATTTCCGAAAACTATTTGTACAATCCGAAAATATAACATTTCAAATATTAGCCGCGTCAATATTTGTAGATATTTTCTTTTCCGATTTACCGAAACCGTATCGTTCTTATCCGCCCCCAATGAAATATTCAGAATCGGAACACCGCGAAAAAATACAGAAATCCCATCTCGCGTCACGGACACATATTGATTTTATTCAACGAGACACGTTTCCAATCCGACATCTTCGACACTTTGACGTTTTATTGCACACTATTTTCACTCGTCATAATTACGTTTATGGATTGCTTCCGACCGCCGCCATTGCGGTGCGCGTTTTCCGCGGAAAACTCCGGAAAATTCCGCAGGGAGCTTTCGCTGGGGATTTATAAAGCGTAATATTTCAGCGGCGTAATTGACCGAATCCCTCACCGCGGGCGTTGATGAATATTTCATCCCCGAAAAATAAATCAGATTGCGTTTTTTTTTTTTAATGTGGGCGATTTTGTGTCTTGTGGGTGTTTCGTGCGATGGGTGTGTTGCTGTTGATGTCTGGTTTTTTTGGTGGATCCTAATGTTTGTTGTAAACGTTGTGTTTGATCTAAAATGTCTGGTTAAGTCATAAGTATTAATAGTGAAATTAATGTTAGAATCCGCTTATACAATTTATGATTTGGAAATCTCCTAAATCACTTCACTTGTAAATACCGATGAAAAATGAAATTCAATAATTTCAAATTTCTCAATGTGGTAAACGGGTTACATAACTTTTGTGTAAATACGTTTTTTTTTGAAAAAGCATTAAAGAAATATTGCGTTATTTTTGTAAAATTTAAAGTCGTCTATTAGGCCAGGCGCCCACAGGCGATTAGTCGCGGCGCGATTTATAATGGAACACATTGTTTTGGGTTGAAGTGCGCCC
>JAOXNN020000039.1:1051102-1079251 GCA_028571205.2 Hydropsyche betteni | reverse complement strand
GGAACGCATTGTTATAGGTTGAAATGCGCCCATAAACCATATGGCGCACTTAAACCTAAAACAATGCGTTCCATTTTCGCGACTAAACGATCGCCACGACTACAAATCGCAGTGGACGCCTGGCCTAAAAAACAGTAAAAAATATTTGCAAATTTCCGCATATGAACTAAAAAGGGTTCACCTCTACTGTCGTAAGACACTACAACTGTCATATTTGACACATAAAACGTTAGATGATGCATCTATGATGTTCCTACTCTGAATGAGACCTATACACCACCAAGTTTTAAATTTCATAGAATTTTTGCTTCAATCGTCGACGAAGTGATTACACATATAATAAAAATATATTTAATTTTTATCTTATGAATCTTATTTAAAACTTTCGCCCGTCTACCTAGTATTTAAACGATATTTTCATATTAAAAATTCTTGTCTCGTTAACTCCGATCTCCGTCTGCTCTTGCTTAATTACTCCATCCCGAAGACTCAAACAAGTTAATTTAACAAGCCTTAATAATAATAATTCTTTTAACAAAACACCCTGCGGGCTAACAGGCTCGCTAACGACAACCACGAAATTTTCTCAAAAAAAAAATTATCCGCATAACGACATTGCACGGACGTGTTGAAAATTCTCTACGCGGAGGAGTATTAAGCCAAAATAAACATTTACCGACAATTTTCCCAACACCCTTCCGACGGAAAGGTTGACGTCACATGAAGCTTTTAACGTGCTTGTAATACTCGTTACATAACACGTGTTTGACCGTTAGTTTGCTGCATAGAAATTTCCATGAATGGAAAACTCCGAGTCGATCGAAAATTATTATGTAACGAGCCCGATCTGTAGAATGGCTGAAAAAAATATTTTATATAAGGTTTGGATTTGTATAATATTTTGATACGTTTGCGTGTCCAATTATCTGTCAAAGTCATGTCAGTCAGTGTCGAATTTTTTTTCGAATCACGGATTTTAATTTCATTGTATAAAAAAATAGATTTTTTTGATGAATCGCCGTAATTTTTCGAACGCCAACGAAATGTGTTTTTCGTTATTGCTTACGTACGAGTTTGTCGCACAATAAATCGCATTTTCGCTAACGTTTATTTGAACGCTTTTCCGACTTTCGTTACTTTTCGTATCTCAATTCGCTATTTACGACGAACTCAGTTTATTTCCTTCCGAATATTCGGATAGATACAAAATTAATTAAAAATTTCAGCGACTTCAATAAAATTCTAATAATTAATCAAAATTAAATCGTACAACAATATACAATTTATTATTATTGGAGATCACCTACAAAGTTATCACTCCTGAGCGTCGATCCTGTATCTGAAAACTTTTTGAGTACCCTTCAGACCCAATTCATAATTAAATTTCAGACGCCGTCGGTAGATTGACGTGTAAATTATGTTAACCCTTCGCCTCGAAGCCTCGGAATAATTTGGACGAAAACTCGTAATACATAAATTAAACCGCCGACGGGAAAACGTTTATTTGTGCGATATAAAAAATTGTTTATTTTATGTTAAGTTAACTCGACGGTTCATTATTCGTGACGGGTGTATTTGAATAAGCCGGAAAAATATATTTTTTTATTTTTTATTTTGACGTCTCAGTTTAGTAGATTTACAGTGGAGCCTCCTCCGAGGCGTTCGAAATCGTTTTATTATGCTGAAACTTTACGCGTTTTCAGCGCATTATGAAATTTTAATCTTGGCGGTAATGTTTTTGAATATCTGATCAAGTCATTCAAATTTTATAAAAAAAATATCTTTTAAGTTGACATATTGATAATGTATTTTTTTTTTTTAATTTGAACATTTTGTGTTGTATAAATATATGTCAAAATTTGATGACTATAATTGTAATTTTTAACCATTAAAATTTCTAATAATTTTCTTCTATGAATGTAAAAGTATTTTTGTAAAGATCAAAATATATACATTTTTCCTTCGAAAGCATCCGATTTTCTGACTATTCTCACGTTTTTCCCGAAAACTCGCATATCACATTCTTCGGCGTGTTCACAATAAAGCCTGACATGGGATAAGCCTTGTCGTGGTCATCTTTATGACTTGTAAATTCTTTGACTTGTAGCAAAACGACATTCGGAACAAATATTAGCATCGTGTTTCGCACATTTGACAAAATACTTTTTCTTTTCGACCAAAACATACAGTACTATGTTCGCGGAATAAACCGATCAAACGAATTGAGATAAAGTTACTTTTTGCTTACGTGAATTTTGAATACTGATGAATATAGTATTAAAATTTATGTTATTTACGTTAAGTGTATTTCTGTAGAGTTTGCATAAAATATTTGGTCCTTAGCAAGTTTACGGGCGAATTTAGTTTCAGGCAAACTCAAACATCCTAACATGCATATGTATGTGATGTATTTAAAATAAGCAAAGTTAGCACTTAAGTGAGTTACAGTAGCGTTAATGTGTACATATAATTTGCTGGATTACAAATAGAGCCTCTTCGGAAAATGTACGTTTCCATAAATAATATGAATATATAATTTTCACCTTCGAAATTTTTGCTGGTGTGTGTTGAACCTATTTTTGTGTACACTAATTGTTTACATTTTACTACTATTTATGTGTTTAGAAACTTTCCGCTGCTTGTTTAATATAAACCCACAAATTTGCATAATTTCGACATATCTTTACAAATTAACATGTACTTTCATAATAATTTTCTGATTCGTCAGAAATCGCTTTCATAAATTTATTCATATTTTCATGTCATAAAATATATTTGTAAATCAGCCTTATTGTTATATAAATTTTCTATAAGCTTTTATCCATTTACGATCTATCAACTTCAATTATATCAAACAATAGATTGATTGAATATTAATATCCGAACATTAACTGTTTGTTGAAAAAAATAAAAATCGTAATTCTGTTTTCTGTGACGTTTGAAGTATAAAATAATACAGGATAACACTATTGATCTTGAAAATACAAGCAAAGTCAATTTCTAATACAATGAATAAAACATTTCGTTTTTGAAAGTATGATTCAAGCGTACGGTCCCAATAACGGATATAAGCAATTCGTTATTTTGTAATAAACGTGTCGAAGTTGAAACGATTTATTCTATTTTGAAAACAAAAATACATTTTTGAATCGCGAAAATACAGATAAATCCAATTAACACAGCGCCAAAAAAATATCTGAAAAAACTTTCAGTTGTTCACGCGACAAAACCATCATAGAAGCTTCATGAAAAATATAACCAGAGAGTATCCTGAAAATATATCAAAAACATTTTTCCACATGGTATCATATTAAATTCTTTGACACGGCAACACGAAAAGATTATTCTTTAAATAGTCAATTCAACAATGATAGAATCTCCATTATACAACACTTCAAAGTCAAATGTTTCTATTATTATTTTTTTTTCATTTCGGGTCCATAAAACACGGTAAAGTACACAATGGCATTACGATTTTATTCGGTTATGTGTGCATGTCGGCAATAAATTTCGCTCGGCTGAATAATGGAAATAATAATGTAAGGCTCTCGCGGAGTTGCTGAAACGAAGCAATATCGTTCGCAAGTTAAACGAGTTATCTCCCATGAAGCCCCCATGGTGAGCTTCCCTATAAAATTTTCGCATAATTAGACATTGTTTTTGAACCTGCCGGGTCGTTTCATTAACTTGTCACTCTCAATATAATTTCATGGCATGTTAATATTTGTAACCTAAATGCGATATAAGGGTATATTTCAAATTTTATATTTGGCGTGAAATGTCGCATTATTTCTGGTTTGTAAAGTCTCTGTATAAATTTTACTTTTTCTCGGAAAAACTCTGATGAAAAATATTAAGATATATGTGTTTGTTTCATCATGAATTTTTCATATTTTTACAATGAAGAATCATCGACGTGACCTATTCGCATTTCGTAATTCAAAAGCTGTAATTTTTTGCTTCGTTGTGCATTAAAGATGACTTCGCAACCGTAATCCGTCCGTATCCCATGATTTATTATTTGTTGCCCATTTTCCCCGAAACCCTCTCACAATAATAAATTTCCGAAAAGAGGCACGTTTCGCGCGAAAAATACTTTCGTATGAAAAAAGCTCCCACTGTCTCTCGTGTTCAATGCAACCATTAACAACTCGTTAATCTTCATTAGCGCGCCTACGATTTTCCTTATAATTTAATCTGGTCGCTTTTGATGAAACCGAAACTTAATTTGCCGGCGGAAAAATCAGTTCGCGCCATTATTTCGGGAAACTTCGAACACGCAACGTATCATGTTCGGAAAAGGGAAAACTTTGCTCATAGCTCACGGGTTTGATCGATACGCTACTCGCATAACGGCGCCGACTAAAATAAGGAAGTTAAAAAAGAAAGTAATCCAAGTATACTTTCCGTGTCGCAGTGTGCTTCCGAACGAAAATAAAAATCCGCTTTATCGTAGCGTGTTTTTCCGAATATGCAAAGCGATTTCCCGAACTTTTCCATTAGTCATCGTATCGGTGTGTATGAAAACGCTCATAAATGGATACGCTTTCGCTTCCGATTGTATTCATGTGTCTCTGATATTGTTTCGTGAAGTTTGTTCATATTCGACCAGTTTAATTTGCATATAAACACGTTTCATGTGCATTTCGCTGCATACGTTAAAAATTGTGATACGTGGGGCGAATTTCATTTCGAACCACACCCTTCTAGTCGGCTTGCTGAATACTGAACGAAACACGTCTGAAAGGGGTAATCTTCTTTTTTCAGGACGTCGTTACCAGTGCCCATGTTCAGCCGGAATGACTTCTCGTTGTGGTCCGTTTTGAAGAATTGTATAGGTAAAGAATTGAGCAAAATCACGATGCCGGTTGTCTTCAACGAACCCTTGAGCTTCCTTCAGCGGATGCTGGAGTACATGGAGTATGCCAAACTACTCAGGTTGGCTTCTGAACAAGAGGATCCTGTTTTGCGAATGCAGTATGTAGCAGGTGAACTTATTTTTGATATTTTCAAAATATATTCGATGAAAAGTTTGAATTGTCAATAAAAAAACAAGGATTCTTTATCACTGAATGGTCGATTTTAAAAATATCAGATTTTTTTAGTGCCATCTATATATTGATTAAATAAACTCGATGATCGTTTTGAACTGGGAATACTTTTAGATAATATTTACTGAGTTATATATTATTATAGGTTTTGCTGTGAGCGCTTTGGCTTCTAATCGAGAACGTCTCGGCAAGCCCTTCAATCCTCTACTCGGAGAAACTTATGAATTACAAAGGACGGAATTTCGAGCTTTGGCTGAACAAGTTTCTCATCATCCCCCCGTATCTGCTTTTCATGCAGACAGCCCTCACTTCATTTTCCATGGCTCTGTCCATCCTAAACTACGTTTTTGGGGCAAGAGTGTCGAAATTCAACCTAAAGGACAGGTTACTGTAGAACTGCCTAGGTAAATATTTTGAACGATCAATAATTGAAGTCGTTTCTCGGCTATATACATGAAATTTGTTATGTTTGCTCTTTCAGGTGGGGTGAGGCATATACATGGAGCAACGTTAATTGTTGTGTTCACAATATAATTGTAGGGCGCTTGTGGATGGAACAATATGGTAATATGGAGGTGATTTGTCATACACGGGCCGGAACTCCTGGATTAAGGGCTCAACTTGTGTTTAAGCCTGCCGGTTGGGCTTCGAAAGACCTTCATCGTGTTGAAGGGTATATCCTTGATAAGAAGTAAGTTTTTTATTATTTAAAATTTTCTCTATATAATATATGTGTACATTTTCATGCTTTTATTTTTTTTTTTAGTAAAAGGAAACTAAATTTCTTATACGGCAAATGGACAGATTTCATCAAATGCTGTGATATTTCTTCTTATGAAGTATGGTGCAAGGAACAAAAGCGATCAGACGATGGAGCTGGAAGCAGCGGTGGAGCAGAAGGTAAAGATTCTCCAGCTCATACACCACGACGAGTTTTAGCAAAATTAAACAGTCTCAAAGTTGGAGCGTTCAAGTCAGTTTCGTTACAAGAGGTGATTTATCTTAGTTTTTATTTAAATTATCAATTATTTTCATAATTATTTTAACAACAATTATAAATATTCAGTCTGATGAACCACCTATTCCTGAACCAGCCGACGGTGATATACCAAAATCTGATAGTACATATTCTTTGGACATACCAAATTCTACAACCTTGTGGGAAGCTTCTCCACGCCCTGAGAACACAAGCGAGGTAAATATTTTTTATAAGGACACAGAACATAAAAAAGGACATAATTAATGTAAATTTATTTTTTTCAGTATTATCAATTTACTTCATTTGCCATGTCTTTAAATGAAATGGAGCCGAATCATGGATCAGATGGTTCAAAGTTATGCCCCACTGATTCACGTTTACGTCCAGATGTACGTTGCCTGGAACGTGGTGATGTGGATGGCGCTGCCCGAGAAAAAACAAGGCTTGAAGAAAAACAAAGAGCTGCTAGAAAACAGGCAAAGAAAACTAACCAGCCAGGGGCACCAAGGTACCATTATTTTGCAAACAGTTTCAACTTCATCATTATATCTTTTTATATTTATTGTGATTTTTTTACAGGTGGTTTAGCCAAGGTACAAATCCTCATACAAAGCAAGAGGATTGGCTGTATAATGGAGGATATTGGGACAGAAACTATGAGCATCTTGCTAATATTGATATTTTTTAATAGATTGAAAAGTAATAACTTTCATCGAATGCTAGTAATAAATTGATGTTATAAATCAACCTTTTGTCAGATAAAATAAATATGTGGAAATAATGCTTAATCACAATCTGTCTATTAGAAATCTAGTTAACGTGAGTTGTTATCATACTTTTCTTGACTGAACACACAGAACCAATTCAAAAAATAAAAATGTGCACTGAAAACTTTATTCTTGTTTGAAATAAATTATTTTGAAAATTAAAAAACGAAAAATATGTTTTCTAAAACAACTTGATTAATTAACATTCTATTTTTGTATTAATGATGAAACAAGAAATATATTATGCATGACAATTGTTATACACTTCTTTGTACTATATAGCTTGAAAAATGTACATATTCTTATATTTTGTAAAAATGAGTGCTTTGTTGATGATGTATTGGCAATTTTGCAAATTTCATTTGCAACATCGCAGAAAATTTCACGGGAAGAATCAAATCACAGGAGGTATTCGTGTGAAATTTGCTGGATCTAATTAATGGTTTGTATATCAAATCTAAGCACACAAACAAATTGTTGCGTACAAATAATTGTTTTTCTTATGTGCCAAATATATATCTGTTCCAATTGTATATGTGTGTATAATCGCAAAATTAAGTCACATGTTTACATATAGCTTACAATATTTTCTATTTTAATGAAAGCTTATTTGATAAAATTTACAATAGTAGCATTTACATTATGTCTCGTTAACAATTATCATTCCATTGTGATTTGTTTAGTCGAATATATATTTGCATTATATTTAATACTTTCATGAAATATCAAAGTGACTGCAATTTTATTTTGTATGTTGACACTAGTTCAATAAGCAATTATATTGTAGATCAAAATAATACTACACTTATCAAGTGGGGTGAAAAAGAGTCAATTATAATGTAAATTTAATGTAAGTCATATTTAAACATGGTCATGTTTTTTGTGAAATTCCATTCAGTATTTTTTTGTAATAAAACAAAAACATTTTGTAAAATTATAATTTAACTGAATCAAATAATCGTATTGAAGTATAATACTTTCGCTTCATATTCTGGCTAGTTCTTCCTGTTTCATACTATATCACTTATAGTTCACAAAATACAATGAAAATATATACATAATGGCTTTTTAACGAGTGTTCAAATTATGATTTGTAGAAATTAAATAATTTTTAATATAGAGTAATAAAAATTACTATTAGTCCAGAAATAACTGCATTCTACTGAAATATTTAAACAAATATCAGATCATACAATTTTTTTAACATTACGAATCCTTAAAAACCCAACGTTGATGTAATTTTAATGCAAAATAAATCAATCGTAATAAAAATTTTGCATTAAAAAACTTTTCTAACATGCTGTTATAAAAAAAATCAGATGTCGAGATATGTTTAGTCAATAGAATATAAGACAATATGAAAGTGATTAAAGCATGTATATAAACTATACATACACCCACATATATTAATATTTTGTAGCATACGTAGAAAATTATGTATTGAATTGCTTGCACTTGATTGTAGCGGTGTATTAGAATTGTTCAATTCATGTGAATTGACTTATAGAGTGCAATAGCGTATTAGGAAATTATAGTAGGATAAAAATTATACAAAAAAAGCTTCACATGTAACGATAGCATTATCTTATGATTGATGACGATCATTAATAAGGTTGATATATGCTCAGTTGTTGATCATATGCATAATTTATATTGTGTATAATTTTGTTGAGTTTTTCAAATATTTTTATTTATTTGAATGATTTAAAGAGCTGGTCTCTTCGATTCGGTAATTTATTTATTCATGTTTTTTTTTTTAATTGATAAAAGTAATTTTCATATTCGTTGAACATTTGTTATTCTGTATTGTTAACGAAACACCAATCGGAATTATCTACATGAACGTAGAACAATTCCAATGTTTAATTCAGCTTTGTGACAGCTTCACAATGTGTATATTGAAAATTTGTTTAATTCATGAATATAATAATCAATAAATAATTAATATTGTATAATACTTTTTCATTGAGGGGTGAAATAAAACACTAAATATTTTTTCATCTTATAATCAAGACATTTTTTGACACAAAATCATTGTAAATGGACGGACACAATTACACAATTATAAATTAAAAATTTTATCCTTTAAAGATAAAATCTCTTTCACAAATCTCACAATTGAAACCAACACGTTAGAAATTTATTAAACAAAAACATTTAATTTATAATTATAATATTTAAAAAAAACATAAATTTCACTGGCATGAAATTAACTGTTAATAAATATAATGGAATCAATATATAATTTCAGTATAACAATTTGTCTAATAAACATTACTTGGAATGGAAGAAGTTTTTGCAGAAAATTCATGCATGCAAAATAACTAGCGAAGGCACAATTTTCATCAATAAATGGACGTTGCAAATCATATTGCACAAGGAATGTATTTCAAAATTTTTGAATTGTTCACGAATAAGGCAGTGAAACATTTACTATTACGTTTTCACTATTTTCATAAGTCCTGTTAGATTTACCACAAAAATAACGACATGTAATAGTAGATGAACCCTTAAGTGTTTTCTAGAAATACATAAATCTAATCTACATTTTATATAACTAAATATTATATATATTAAAAATATTTGTACAAAAAAATATTATCAATTAACAGGTAAGTAAATGGTTTACCAACTATTAAATTAAAAACTATTTTTATTTATAAAAACACATTTCTTTAAAATATGTCAAAAACAAAAAATTATAAGCTTCTAAAAATATTTTAAAATACTGACTTGCATGGTCATGACAATAGAATTAAAAATCATCAACTTTCATGTTGCATAAAAATAAATTTAATCGAAAAAATGAAAAATATATGTGCATGTAAAAACTGTTAATATATCATATTTTATCTTTCATTCTACATAAAATATGGCTAGCTTTAAAAATATTTCTTCAGTTCTAAAAATCTCCCAAAATTCATTACTCAGTCTTAGGAGACTATTGCATTATAAAAAATATTTTATTTACTAATTATAAAACACAAAAATAAAACAATTTGCATAAACAAATCGAAAGAAAAAATGGAAAGTCAGCTATATGCTGAACACGCTATATCCTTCATACAATTTCTCAAAACAAATTCATCTTATACAAAAAACACTATGAGATCTCTATTAGGCCCCGTAATATTATCAAAAAAAAAATACGATTCACTAAAATTATATTATTGTGGCCTCACTGTTTCTATACAAAAATACACATCACATATTTCATACGGCAGGAATCTAAACTTGCGTTTGTGGCACTCCTTGAACGAGTTGCGTCTTCATACCTTGGCGAGCTCGTGGTCTTGGCGGCGGCGTTGACCGTCCGTTTGGATTCGGACTACTAGAAACATAATGCCCTTCTTTGAGAGACAACCCTGATGCTGAAGACGCCTGGCTGCTGGGACGTGACGGTAACGACAAAGTTTGAGGCCTAACGGGTGGTTTATCTCTGTATTCGTAGACGTTTTCTCTTGAACGATTCGTATTTTCGATACCTATGTCGTCTGCGTTATCTTGCACCATGAAAATGTCACCGCTGTAGCAACGATCCGCTTCCCTATTATTTGTAATTATTAAATTATACAATAATAACAAGTTATATTGAAATATTTTGATGAAAATAAAAAAAAAATCCCAACTAAAAGCAGAAATATTATTCTATATAGTATTATTATAATATACTTTAAAGAATACGTTACTTTTTTATTGGAAATTTTCTCCTCGGTATAATAGCTCTGCATGCAAAAAAAAGCATAGATTTATGTACATTTTTTTTTAAATTGTACGAACTGTGCCACCAATTTATGAACTGTTATTTTCAAAAGTATTTTAAATGTGATTCGACAAAAAATGCAACTAGTTTCAATTGGATTCTTCCTTTAGTCATTTAAGCTGAATCAGCTGTAAAACTTTCGAAAATACCATTTCATATTTTTGTATGTACATGATTTTAGCAGATTCGTATAGACTGTGCCACCAATTCATTTTGAAATAGAAGTGAAAAAGATAGAGTCCATGCCCAACCACTTTTTATGCAGAGAGCACTGACCTTCGGAAACCTACCTTTTAGCCTGTCTCCATAATAGACAGCATACAACCAGCATCACAACCAAAAGTAAACAGGCTGCGGACATGCTCCAAAAAGCTATTTGAAGAGGTTCTTTTGGCTCCCACCAATACTAAAACCATAATCACGGTCAATATTTTGATAAAAGCCAAAACAAATAAACGGGCGAATTCTTACTTCAGTCACAGGCGGGTATGTCGGCACAAAATGACCGACAATAGTCGGTAAATACTGACTCCAAAATGCAGATTCAGTCTGTCGGAAGTTCAACATAATACTCGAGTTATAAGTCGTGTTTAAATTCAAATATTTCAAATCGCCTGCATGAGCTACTTCAAAGTGTACTCCTAATATTTCTTGACGGGATGGGTTTCTGTGTAATATATTATATAGAATAGTATAAATTACCGTTATTTATAACCAAATTAAATAAAAATTTATAGAAACATACCCATATCTTGCAAAATCAGTATAAGCTTTCATGAAAAAGTGGCTCATATTTCGGTCATTGTTGGTCCACATTTGCCTATCAAGTTTCCATTTTTTCGGGAAGAATTCTACGTCCATAAAAGGCGCACCAGTCAAAAAGTATTGTTCTATATTATGAGGAACTTTTCTCCACTCAGGCAAATTAAATGCTTCTACTGTTGTATTCAAAACGTATAAATAAACAGGCACTTTTTGTTCGAGAAGTAACTTAACCATATTATCAGCAGGAGCGCGGAAGAAGAAATCGGACAATAACTAAAACATATAAATAATCTTTAATATAATATAAATCATAAAATTTAATTGAAGTATAACAAAAACATACGTGAATATATTGTTCTCTAATATGAGTTTTATTATGAGGATCAGGCCAGTACGTATACATATATTTAATTGCCTCATATATTCCGAATGGATTCAAAGTATAATTATATCGAAGAACTATTTCTTTGACTTTTTGATTAAAGAAAGCCTCATCTATTTCAAAATTAGGCGCTAACGTTTCATTATCAGCTAAAAAATAATCAATTGAGTATAAATTGTATGCAAATAAAATAAAATAATAAATATTGAAATCACAAACATACTTATCACATAAGCTGCTTCTTGTAAAGTCACTCCACTCATATAAGAAATTCCCCGGTTGAAATGACCTCTCCGCACGAGTTGTTCTGGAGTTTCTTTTAAAAATACCCAATCATTTTCGTGCCAACCTTCATACCAATCGTCTCCAGGATAAGTGAAGTTCACATCAAGCACAGGCCCCCAAGGAAACAATCCAACGTGAGGCTATTTAAAGTAAAATTTAATTAATATTCTAAATAATCCAACAAGTAAATATGTATGAGATATACCTGAAATTCTGCATTTCCAAGTTCATAAAAGTTTCTGCCTTGTTTCAAGCAATTTACCAATTTCCACGATGATTCAATCGAACAACCGAGTAATTGACCGTAAACCCTACTTGTATTTTGTGCGCGATATTTGTCAATTATCATAGCCCAATCGGCTAAAGCTGATCCACTCTGATGATGAGAAAATTTCATTAAAATTTGTAAATTAATTTTATACAAAGATCGCAGGCTCAAAACTTACTTGTGCGATTACTTTATTGACTATATGTTTAGTCTGAGGAGCTACCATTAGTAGACCAGCAGATGCGGCACCTGCTCCAGGTCCAAATAATGTTATCGAATTCCTATCGCCGTTGAAAAATTCAACATTATCATAAATCCAACGTAAAGCTAATGCTTGGTCCAATATACCATAATTTCCGGGAGAATTAGAATCTGCTGTGCTTAAAAATCCTGTCGTAATAATAAAAGTTCATATAAATTTTGCGAAATTTGATTATTTTTAAACATTTTAAAAAATTACCTAAAGCTCCAAGACGATAATTGATCGATACAACTACAACATTATAAAAAGCTGCCATAATATGAGCTGGGAACGTATTAGATGCACCTTTATAAAAATCCCCACCATGAATATAAACCATAACAGGATATTTTTGAGCAACGCCCGTTTCAGTCTGCAATTAAAAAAAATAATTAATCCTAATTAATAATCAAAATTATACAATACATTCAAAGTTTATTGCAAATTTCTAAAAGTATTTGAGTTGCATTAAAGTTTGTTCTACATTTTTGTGTGACCAATTAAAAAGCAAGGATTAATTTGGGCAATTCATCCAATTGAGTGATTACTGTTACATGACTACAGCCGAAGTCAAAGGATAAATGAACGTTTCCGTTGTAACACCTTACTCATCTCAAACTGTCTTAATATTTTAAAGAAATCTTACATTAGGCGAAAACACGTTCAAGTACAAGCAATCTTCATCCATATCGCGGACGCCTTTAGTAGCGCCGGTAAACCTTACCGGTTGAGGACAAGCCGGACCAAAATCGACGGCTTGTATAAGTTGCCATCCTCTATGAGGTCTCGGCGGCTATAATAAATGTATGCTTGTTAGAATAATTGAGGATATTTAGAATTTACTTATATAACGAGAATATTACTCTGAATCTTCCATCTAATACAGGAGGAATGGCGTAAGGAATTCCAAGAAAAACATTTGCTTCTCCCTGTATTCTTTCTACAGGAGTTAACCATGGTCTATATCCTGAATCAGGATCTGGATTGTCGTACATATAAACTTTGAATCCTTGCACTTGACCATAATTCGTAGTAACAAAAATATCTCTCGGCAACTGTTTTGAATCTCTCCTTTCTTTTCCTTGAAGATCTTCACGCCATCCTCCTAAAATACCAGGGAACACAGCATCGGGATTACTTGGATCTCTTCCCTGTAAAAAAATATTACATATTAATACAAAATTTATACAAAAAAAAGTTCAGTGGCATTTTTTTTTGGCTACGATTTTAATGGTCAGAATTTAAATACGATTTTGGTCAGAATTTTTATTCCATTTACCAGAATTTATTTGACATTGGTCAGAATTTTAATCAAAAATCTCAGAATAAATATTAAATGGTCAGAATTTTAACTGGGTTAGTCAGAATTTACATTAAACAGTCAGAATAATAATAAGAACCCTAACCTCACCTAACTTATTCTGACTGTTTCGTTAGGAAATCCCATTTATTATTTTATTCTTACCGTTTTTGATTAAAATTCTGACCATTTAATTTTTTGGTTTTTTTTTAATTTTCAAACATTCTCTCAGTTTACGATTTGAATTCGGATTGCATTGTGTAAACGACCCGAATTTCGCATTTTCTCATCGTTTTGAAAACCGATCTTGAATCTCGGCGCAGAATTACACGCGCTGCTAAGCTCGAAAAAAAATTTGAGAAACGCTCATTTTCACTTGCGGTACTTTTTTGGACGTAAATTAACACCGTGTAATAAACCAGGAGGGGCTTACAATGAAAGAAACGGGCAATTTTATAAATACATACATATGTTGTTGGAATATATGTAAGATATCAAACCTTCCGCGTTTATTTGATTGAAAAAACTTGAATTTAGTTATCATCATGAGAAAAGCGATAACATTTCCGAGAATGGAGGCGACGAGTTGAATTCAAATGAGTTTCCATTCGATTTTTGAGTGAGTAATGCAACGCGAATGAGTCATGTCATTGAAAAAATTTCAATTAAAATGTGTCGATGGAGTTTAAAAACGGTTTTAGAACTGTGAATGGTTTGGAAAAATAGTCGATAGTTGTTTCGTTATCAATATTGTTTCGAGGTTATGTTGCTCAAGTGTTTTTCGTTCAAATAAAATTCGGAATATTGATCTGATGTTAATTGTTTTGATGAATATAATCATTGCAATGTTAAATTTATAAAATAATATTAGAATCGAACAAGATTCTAATAAGTATTTTTGCTGTGTATTATTTTCTTTGTTACAGAATAATCGAAAGAATTCCTATTAAAAAAAAACGATAATAACATCATGAAATATTATAACCTTGCTGAGATTTATTTGAATATTTTTTACGCTGTATTTTTGTTAAGTTTTTTTTATGAAGTTTTAGAAGTTAGATAAAGTGTATTTCAATAAGGGAATATTTATCTCTTTAAATATTAATTGATAATATATATCACTATACATATACAGAGCATTAAAAAATCGGATTAACTCCATCATAATTAGAGTAAAATAAGATGCGCAATATTTCGTTATTAACAAAATACATGCAATCCTTAAGAATATACTTTAAATATTATTTTTATTTCGATAAAACATTCTAATTTTAACGAATCTAAACATTACTACATAACCTAACCTAACTTAACCTAACCATTAAAATATCAACTTACTAAAAAAAAAACAACACAAACCATCGAAACACACAAATTGAACACCGAAAAAACCACCTTATCTACAAATCCACCCGACCAATCAAAATCCGATTTCGACCAAATGAACAATGAACTACCAAAAACCAACCTGGATATCCCTAAATCGGTCATCGAGAGGCACATTCTGTGGATACATCCCCTGCTGCGGCGGGTACTGAGGATAATAAGGATTGTACTGGGTACCAGTGGGCTGATAATGCCCATAGCGTCTGCTATTGTACGTGTACGTCTTGTAATCGCTGTCGCCAGGATTCGGAGGAATGTAGACACCGTTCTTGTTGTATTCTCGTCCGCTGGAGCCAGGATTTGATTGGGCCGAAGTCCATGATACGAGGCACAGAAGCACCACCAGCTCGAGGGCCATCGTTTATCAGATAATTGACAGAAGCATAGTTATTTTTTTGTTATAGACGTCGGGCTACGCCCACCGGCGACGTCGAACTGGTGTTGCCGCAATCAACGGTTGCTTGGTTGCGTTTACCTGGCCGTTATGGTGACGTTTCAATACGATCGATTAACACTTTCAGTATACAATTATTGACTTTATACACATTAAAATAAGATCGATTTTAGTATGAATTAATGAAAAAAACTAACAGCGTAACGGCGAACCATCGATCATGAGTAACCTGTCCGTTACAGTGACGTTTCAATACATTATATAAAAATTTATAATATAGAATTATAAATCTTATGCATATTTAAATAAGATCGATTTTAGTATGAATATTAATAAAAAACTATCAGCGTAACGGCAGATCATCAATCATGAGTACCTGTCCTTTCCAATGCTGTTTTTATATCAAATCAATTTATTGTATATTTACAATTATAAATCTTATATAAAATGTAATAAGGTTGATATTAGTGTAAAATTTTTGTTGAATTCGGCGTCGTAAAGGTAGATCCATCAGGTAGACGTAGAAGGCGAGGCGCTTTGGATAGGTATGCCATCTGACGGTTTATAAAGGAAGTATATCTTCGATGGTGATGATGATTATGATGACGTAATTGTAACGAGTTTTAGTTCTCGCTTTCTTCGAGTGCTACACTTCTTGTAGTAGTGAATGAAAGTTTATTGTGGAAAAACGATGTTTTGTCATCATGGTGATTTTTATTTTTAAAATTGTCCTGGGAATAGGAATGATTCATAAAAAATCATTTTTTAAATATAATGACAAATATTTTTAATATATACATAAACTCATGATTTTTCTTACTAATGAAAAAAAGTTTAATTTCGTTTGAAAATTAATCCATATATTTTTAAAAGGAACAAATCAATAAGATAAATTCGTATCGTTTTTGATCTTATCACAATTTTTGTGTTTCATAAACTACACACAAAAAGATAACGATTTCACACATCGCATTTGTCCTATGTTTAGTTGCATAAGTGTAAACAATATGCAATTTCAATTGAAAACAGTAGAAAAAGAGGACATCGCTGACCGCTATTATGTGAATCATCTTTCATACAGTAAAATGTCCTTCGAATAAGCTAGAGTTGAATCATTCATTAAAATTGACGAGAAATCCACATTTAATCGTCATCGATAAGGACGTTTGCTTAACCACGAGAATGACGAAGCTGATTAATCATTTCTTATCTAATACGGTAAATTTCATTAATAAGAAATGTGTAAAGTAAAATATTTAGACAAAAGGAAATAAAGAATACGATTTTTCTAAAATGAAGCCTTTTGAAAAATGTACACAATATAAAATCAAATCACGTTTTTAGGCATCCGGAAAATACTTCCCTTCGCTACCATTAAATTCGATAACCCAGTTTCCGCGCGATCAATCCCCTATATAAATATTCCTTTCGAATCACACATCTCATTGACACGTAAATTGAAAAAAACACGTATACGTAAACGTACGATTATGTGTATCGCATAAATCCTGGATGAAAAAAGAAAAAACGTGGAAAAAAACCGCAAAAACAAACAAATCAAATAATGTTGTTCAGAACTGAATTTATCTATTCATTTTCAAAATCTGTTGTAGGAAACGTTCTAAATTTTCGGGTGCGAATTAATTCCTTTCTCGTGACACATTGACAAGGACATGTTTCTCCGTTTACAGAATTCGACAGTGAACGTTCAATTTGAATTTGATTTGAGAGAAATGTATGCATTTTCGTACAATATTGGAACTTTACCAATGTACACATTTCGTACGCAATTTGAATACTCAATGCGTCGAAAAATCGACATCTGAATTTTTGCATCGGTCGTTTAATATTCAATGTGTTCGGATGTGACTGAAATTTCGAATGCGTAATATATTTTTTATGTATTATTTTGCATTTAAATCGATTGAATCGTTTTTGTATCGACGAAACAGATTTGTATACAAATAAGTTTTAATTCTTGTTAATAGATGGCAGTAAAATTTTATTTCATAATTGTTTTAAATTTTATTTGAGTTTTAATATGATAATTTATTTATGAAAATGTTGATAATATTTTATTATAATTTATTTTTGTGATTTAATAATTTTAAAAGGGTCAATTGAATTATTGGATTTTGTATTTGCTAAATATTTTTCGTTGATTTGTATTATTGCTAAATTTTTGAAATTTTTGCAAAAATTAATAAATCAGTACAGAATCAATATCGGAAATTATGATCTTGTCGACAATCCACGAAATTTATATAATTCACTGAACCCTAAAAAGGGTTCGATCGTAAAAACTTGTTTTATTAGCGCAAAGTGGTGTCGTCAGAGCGAGACAGAACAAAATACAAACTCTACGCGACAAAAAGAGACAAAGAGAAGCGAGGGTGGCGTAAACATGTGATCGGTCGCGTGGAGAGAGATTTGTTTGAGAACGCTTGTCAGTGCGATGAAAACCGCGTCAGGGTAAGGTCGTGTCGCGCATCTCTTCGACCAACTTCGCGCGCCCGATTCGAATCCGCGACATTTCCCGCCACTCGATAATGCTAACGCATTGAACCCTTTAATCGATCAGTGTTAATCCGTGCGTTGAAAATGGCCGAAGAAACTTTCCACATCCCCGAACAGAACATTGAGTACCACATAGTGAGGCTCCTGGAGAAGCTGGAGGGGCTCCGATGCGAAGGGGGCGCAGCCTCTTCCGTGGCGCCTCCGGTCTCCGTCGAGGCCCGCGTCGAGCTGAGGTCTCTGGAGTTGTGGAGGGCTGTTATTTGTGAATGTTTGGCGACGTTCTTCTATGTCGTCGTCGTCTGCGGTGCTGCTGGAGCCGCTGGAGCTGGTGCTGCTCCGGCCACCATGCTGCTGGCTGCTTCTTTGGCTTCTGGATTGGCTGCTGCTACTTTGACGCATTGTTTCAGACATATTTCTGGTTCGATATGTATTTTTTTTACACTTTCGTAGCTGATGACCCATATACGTGTCATGAATATTTTTTTGCAAAGATCGCTAATGTCATATACATATCTGTCACGATCGCCCAGCAGCTGTTATCCGCTAATACTGTATATGTTCCCAAACACATATACAGTACTAGCGGTAGTACCCGGCGTTGCTCGGGACTTGAATTTTAAATCAAATAATTTTTTGATTTAATTTTTGCGGATCGTCGTCGTTGGTTTCTGAGAAATACCCACCCTATTTTAATGATACAAAAACTTCTCGACAAAAAAATACATACGCATGCCAATTTTCATGGCGATCGGTTGAAGGGTGTTGGAGTGAAACGGCAACAAACAAACAAACGTCCATTTTTATATGTATAGATTAACGGATAATAGCCGCTGGGCGATCGTAACACATATGACCCATATAAAACCGTTAATTTGTTTAGAAAATTAAAAATTAATGATAATATGAATCGTATGTGATATTTTATTGGTCTCAGTGACACTTCGACATGTAAAGGTTAAAAGTATTCTCAAAAGTAATCTGAGCACATATGATTTATGAACCAATCACGTATTGCAATTGATATACTGTATCATATTGCTCTTGATATCCATTGAAACACAACCTTGATAATAAATCAATTGTTATGACAGAAAATAATGAAATGCATACTCACATTCTTCCGAATCAAATATGATATGAAACGCACATTTTTCGCATTTTATTTGTCTCACTTCATATTTGTTTGCGTTCAATTATTAAAACTGACATCCGCAATGTGCAACAGAAAATTGCGTTTTTGATAAAATAAAAATATAAAGCTCGTTTTGCATATGTGAGGATTTACTTGATCGTATTGTTGGTGGACGAAACGAATTTTTAATCATTTCAAAATCTGCATTGCGTATATTTTGTTGCGTCTATTCAAAAACGGCAGGATTATTTTAATAAAATATGATGAATTGAATTTTTCATTTTTATATCATTAATCGGTTTTCGGACGAAGTTTTCGTCTTTATTAATTTAATCAAAGAAACTTTTTTTAAGAAGCTGCTTCTTTATATTTTTCAAGAAAAGCTTAAGATGAGATATATTAAGAAAATGTCTACATTAAACTACCATTTTGAATAAACAGGTCAAACGAAACGTTTTCATGCGGGTTCTTTATATATATTTTTTTTAAAAACGTTTATTTATTGAAACTATTTCGTTTCTTCAGATTTTGTATAGTTTAAATATTCAAAATAAAACCTCGTTTTTTATTTATTTATAAACATATAGTTACACATATTGCCTCTTACCACACATCACCAATTACAATTTTATCAACCATCACCGACGGCAACGCTCCAACTAAGAACCAGACAGATCTCATCCGATACTAAAAACATGAATAATTCATACGAGACAACCACCATAAAGATTTTCCATGTCACCCTATGAAAAACTGAAAATCACTGGACCGACACAGATCGAATCCGAAACGACCGAGCCGTCACGCGCGTCCCACTTCCGACCGCGATTTTCCGACTTCCTATCGCGAATTTCGGATCGAATTTTACACCAGATAAATCTGCAAACTGTGCAGAGTTTTTCTGAATTAAAAATCGGCTCGGGAACCGCTGTTTGGGCGCCGCGGAGCGAAGATTCGTCAATTAGCGGCGAGCATCTGCCGGCCGGGTCTTAACTGTAGCTCGCGTGCATCACCCGGTTATCGTTGACCGGTAAATTTTTTTCGAATCGAATCGAATCGAGTCTGTGTTGATTTTCAGAGCGTTTTTAACTGCTTTGAGATCGGGTTGATGGTTTCGTTGGTGCGATTTTTAAATTGTGTGTCGGATGTGGCGTTTATGATAAGTAGTATACGTTGCGGTTCACGTTGCTTCCTTATTTGTTTAAAGAATTTGAATGTTTTTTTTAATGATTTGAAATTAAATATATATCATTATTTATATACTGGTATATAGGCCCGATGTTAATAAGATCGGGATGTGTATGTGTTTATTTTAAAGTCGATGCCCGTGCCCGATTTGAATATTTAATATTTAATTGATAAAATCAAAATAGTTCATTTGTTATTGTCACCAGACGTCATATAGGCAAAGTCAGAGGCAGTAGGTAATAAGCACCATATTATAGGCGTTAACTGTACATGCATAAATATCATATTCGCAAAAAAGTCGTGAGCGTCATTCAAACAGACAGACACACACTCAGAAATCCGTGATTATATATAGGGGATACCGATAATACCCCACAATGCACACAAATAGTAAAAGCACTACCGACATATAGCAACGACAGTATTTTAAATACCACTATCGAAGCCTCCATTTACGTTTTATTACATTTGTACGTATTTTATTCCATTTTGTGTGTATGTGTCCTTTCGCGTGATCGGCAACAATCCATCCAAACGAGCACAAAAGGTGCATTGTGCTCGTTCTCTTGCCATTATTATATCACATTATGTTTTATATATTATGTACGAATCCAAAATCTAGTCTAGCATGAAGCTTTGTGATCGTAGTACATAAATTTCGAGTTTTAAATAGTGAAAAATCCGTATTGCAATTAATACAATTTTTATATACATGAAACGTTTTGTGATGTTTTGAAAAAAATTATAATTGTTAGTTTTTTGTTTGGATTGGAATCGTTTCGAAAATACGTTCGTTCACATTCGCAAAATGCACTATCATTAATTTAACATCAGCACGTATTTGCTGAAAGAGCGAAGTCTTTTGTGAATCGCGATTGTTAACAGAAATGACTTCACTTTTTCATCTTCTACTTTCAGTATTGTATAAAATATAATACTAATACTATCTCAGACATTCCCGCGCTTCGATTTTTCTTCATTTTCGCAAAAATTCGCATCGCTTCGGAAAAACGGAAAAACGAGAACTTTCATTATCTGCGACGAAGATGCTCTTTCGGTTACTCGTTTTCTATAACAATTCCTATTTACAAAACGGGAATTTTCAAATATGAAAACGAAAAATTTCGCAAAAATTTAATACGATATTCAAATTTTTCATACTGCCGACTAATTGAATTCCAAATCGTTTAACAAATTATGCACAATTGATGAAAAATACACACATCGAATTGCGATTTCGAAATGACCACATTTTAAAACGGAATCGAATCAATTTGAATAAACATATTTAAATTTTCAAATTGTCGAAATGTATTTTCGCGCGGAATTTTCACCCGTAATTTGGGACGGGGGAAACGAAGTGGGGGGGTTTTCGCGGGGTATGGCCGTACAATGGCGCATAATGACCGCAAAAATTCATATTTCAAACCCGACCGCTCCACTTCCTTATCCTTAGAGCGGAGGGAAAAGGAGTTAAAAGGAGGCAAACTCCCGCCAAAATATCATTATTATTATTAATAATTGTTGTCCGACACAAAGACTTCAAGGAAGTTCGTGAGAAATGAACAGTGTATACCAAAAAAAACTGTGTAATTTGATTTAATTTTCAAATTTTATTCAATACATTTGAGCGAAAAATGATACAGTTCAACTCTGATCATGTAATGTTATATTTTTGATAGGATTTTAGTTGCTTTATTTAGTAATTTTATGTTAACTTAAGTACTTATAATTTTCAATTTTTTCTTTATCAATATATAATTTTTCAATGATAAAAAAAAAATTTCAACATATTGTGTCTCATAAGTAAAATCGCAAATTCGATAACTCATTTTAAAATAAATTTATAATATTTTTAAGAAAGGATACATTTTAGACATATTGTAATTTTGTTTTCCTCTCCACCTTCCATCTTTGTACTCTCATCATAATCGAATATGTTAATATAGAAATACGTTGCGAGTTTTATCAGCAAGAATTTAATATTGAAATTCATCGAAGAACAACGATAGGGTATTATAAATTTGTTCTTTACTTCGATGCTTTATATATTTTCTGTACAAATATGTTATATCTATCTAACATAAATTCATATTTATTTCGTTTTATTTTTGTTTTTGATTGAATTGTATTTCTTATTGGAAAAGTAGATTTGCGTATTATATAGAAAGTATTATTGCTTATGAATATTTAATATTTTTATAATTATAAATTCAGCAATGAATTAATTTCGATACATATTCATTAAATTAAATTTTCAATACATTACGTAAATTTCAATCGAATTGTATAATCGTTATTTTAATTTGATCATCATGGTTATATTTAATTTATATAATGTAACAAAAAACTTTTCAATGCCGTTATAATTCTAGCCATTTATTTTTATAATTTTTTTTTTTCATAATATCAAAAAAAAGCATCACTCTTATTACACAATCGAATCCCATTTGCTAATCTCATAACTTGAATAATAGATAAGGCCTTATCTATTATTCAAGTTACCGAAATAACGCGATTCAAAGAAGAAGAATCGATTATTTTTTACTCTGTTATTTTCCATTTTTACACGATATAAAAATTTAAAAAATGTATTATAATACCAAAATGGTACTATTCGGAGCAGGCCAGTACACAATTATAGTGTTTAAATTGCAATTTTTTTTGATGATTTTACAAGGTGATTTTTTTCACATTTTAAATTTTTTACAAAATACACATAATCCTCTTTTTACATGGTTTCAAAATAACACGGTTCAAGGAAGAAGAACTGATTTTTTTACACGGTTTTTTCACACGGTATAAAAAATGTATTGTTATGTCACGATGGTAAGATTCGGTGCAGGCCATTATACTTTATAATTATATATATGTAATTATCGTTATTGAATTAAAAATTTCGATATGGCGAAATTTTTTCTCATTTTACATTTTTTATAAAGCACACCCAGTCATCTTTTTACACGGTTCTGAAATAAAAAGGTTTAAGGAAAAATAACCGATACTTTTCATACGATTTTTTCAATTTAACACGGGATATAAAAATATGTATTATTATATCACGATGGTGAAATTCGGTGCAGGGCAGTATACTCTTATAATTATATGTGTGTAATTATATTTATTAAATAAAAAATTTCGCTATTTTTTATGATTTTACATGGCGAAATTTTTCCCTATTACACATTTTTCATAAAGTACATTTGGATAGAAGTTCTTTCCAAATACTCCATAAGTAGTTCTATTTAAGGAACATATCTCTAATTTTTAAATGTTCACTATACATTTTTTTACACGATACTCTCTGGAAGGTATTTCCCATGTAAAAAGAGGGTCGACTACATTTTATTCTACACCAACTCCCACACCAATAAAACTCAACCACCAAAACCCTCACGCTCAACCAATCAAAAAAACATAACGACCGACCACCCAAACTAATTACAAAACCTTCAAATCTTCACGCAACTTCACCAAGACTTCGATTCCGCCTAACGACGATCATTATAAATTTTAAAGTGCGGTCGCGCCCTTATAATTAACCCATTGGGCCCCGGGCCGCGGCAACTGCGATAAATCAAAACGGATTAATGCATTATTAAAGTGCGAACGCCGACTGTAGGCGATAGACCGGAAAACGAAACGACGGCGAGGGGTAATAACCGGGGGGGAGCGGGGGAGGGATATTTGATTGGTTCGGCCGGGAATGGGTTATATCTTTTCTGTGCGAAGTTTAATTCGGGATCGCGATTGTGATCGGAATTAAGTTTCGAGATTGTATCGAACGTTGGAAGTTTTGTGGGGGTTGGGTTAGGTTTGAGTGTGGGTTGGTTAGGTTATGTTTGTGTGTGAGTGGGGTTAGGTTATGTGCGTTATTTTATTGAAGTTATCAATGTTTTTATTTTAAGATTAATTTTTATTTTTTCTTTATTTAAAATTTAATTCTAACTTCAACCTTATTTTCAATTTGGTTTTGATAAAAAAAATTAAAATAAATTGTAAAAGTTATAAAATTCAATGTATAATTTTTTTGGAACACTGTTTAATTTAGGTTATGTTTATATTGTATATGATTTAGATTAAGTAAAGTAATATATTTTTTATGCAATATTTTATTTTTTCTTTGCGATCAAAATTATGAGTTTTACGCTGATTTTAATTTTAGATATATTAAATTATTTTTGTTTCAAAATAGAAACTCATTTCAGTAAAAATAAAGTAACGTTAATCTAACCCATAAAGATTAATTAGATATTTAATTTTTAATTACGCTTTCGGAGATCAAATCGAATATTTATATCAGTAAAAAATATCTATGAAATATTTATTCGAATTCCAGTTAGAATCAAAATATGTGTTCGCAAAATGAAATCCGAGCTTCGGTTTGTGACTGAATCCGCGAAAATTGCGAAATTGTATCGTCGATTTCAAATTTTGGATGCTCAAAAGTATGTTGTTTTGTTTAAAATATTTTAAATTATGTTCACTTACAAAACGGATCAGATTGTTACGGATTTTCCGCGCAAAGTTTAATTTGAGTTTTCATCGGTAATCTGAATCTGAAAGTTTCGGAACTGTACTATTTTTATATTCGCGAATTTTTAACACAGCAATTTTGTATATTGTATTAAATCGAATTACGTATTTCATTTCGTTGCAAATCTTTAAATCCAGAATTTATCAAACCATTAAATTAAACTCGAAAATCAATAATCAAAATACAAAGACACCATTAAGAGTTTTGATTCAACTCAATCTACGTCTACAAATATATTTCGTTCTTCAGTAATATGACAATGCCACGATATAATTGATTATTGTACAGTGCACTTGCGAGCATTCAATCTGGGTATTGTCTTTACCAATACCCGTATAAAATTAATCGATAATTGATATTGCTTGTCGATGCATATCTAGACGTGAGAGATTCTCGATTCAAGGGATTAAGTATATATATTCGATTTGAAAATAAGTTGTGTTTTATTGTTAGAATTATTATATGTTAAGTAAATTAGGTATTGTGTTATGCACATACAAATTTTGTGATTCATATATAAAATATTTCTATTAAATCATTGCACTGATTGAGATTAAAATTGGTTTTAAGCTCTTTCGATTGATGTTTTAAACATTCATATGTCTGTTCCCAACTTTTTTTTTATTTGTATACCACTTGGTAGTACATTACGCTACGGTAATGTACATTACGGTAGTACGCTAAAATGTACTACCAAGCAATGTTTCGGCGACAATCATAAAAGTTTATTGTACACTAACGAATTGTACTCGACGTTGCTCGAGCAACAGGCTCGGGTACCCGGCGTTGCTCTTCCTCTTAAAACAGAATCAAATCGAGTTGTAAAATAGTTTTAATAATAAGAAAATTTTTCTGAATACAAAATAAATACATTTAAAAAATTTCATTGTAATCGAATAAACAATAAAGGCATGCATAACTAACACACACACACACGTTCGCTTTTATTTATATAGATTTTAAAATTAAGCATTCTTATTGAAAAACCCTATATTATCCGAATCCCGTCTGTTTGTGATAACGGTAATGAAAAAAACTCCATTATTGTTGTAATTCTTAACACGATAAAAACACATCAATGATATTTCGGACTCTGTTTATCAAATTATTTTTTTTTTTTAATATTTATAAAAACATGCATCCGTTAATACTTAATGAGTTACCCAGTGGTCGGCAAACGACTACCAGCGGGTAACTGTTGTTAACTGAGTTGCCCATCTACAAAATATGATATTTTATAGTAAATATATGATATTTAAAATTAAAATAGAATATCATATTTTCTTTGTAGGCAACTCAAAACATCGTAGTGGGCAGTTCAATTACCCGCGGGTAGCAGTTTGCCGACCACTGATTTACACCAATTACGAAATTATATTGATTAAAGATCATCACTTTATCAAAAATGACTAAAAATACACTCTCATATAACTCCAACAGAGTTAATTCAAATCAAAGTCCAAGATCCGCCTTTATACACCATCATGTGATCGTAATCGACCGTGGCCATGGATGTTCAACCAGTGGCGCCCGTAACGACAGATAACGCGTTATCTGTATCGTTAACCGTTGTACGACAGTAAAACTCGCATGAGAAAGGATTTTATTATATTTCGAGGTCGTAACGAGAATTATCTTCCGGATGCTAGATACGCTGGTGCACTAATCCCTCGATTTGTCGGGTTTATGGTTGATGAAATTTGCGGGAGTGAGATTGGATTTTTTTATTGAGATGAACGAAAGTGTTGTTGATGCTTTTTTGTGTGGACGTTGATTTATGTTATGATAATGGTCAGAAGAGTTAAAAAAATGTAGGTTGCGATTTAATTATGTATGAAAAAAATATAGATTGTGCCTTAAAACGAATTATTTGTGCATTAGAAAAATATGTAATCTGCATTATTTCTGGTACGTTAAGGAATTTCGTATTGAGCATTAGTTTATTCATAGTGTGCAACAAAATATAAACTTATGCAGTTTAACGTAAGCATTAAAAAAATATGAAATCTGCGATAGAATGAATATTTTATGCATTAAAATGACAGATAGGTGGCAACGTCGCCTGAGTGAAATCAATCACTACGGGCAATACAATACAAAATTTTAACAATTCGGTCTATTTTTTTATAAATGTTGATTTATTCGATTTATTGAAAATCGATTATATTATGAAATTTGTGAATAATAGTCGTGCGGTTGTTATTTTGCCCTGTTAATGAACGTTTTTTACAGATATTTTTTCTAATGCACAAGTTTTAACGCTCGTGCAAAATGGACACATTCTTTTTTTTAATGCAAGTTTTAACTGTTCCCAAAAATATATATTGAATTAAAAGCATTGAAATAAATTTAAGTAAATTTAGATCTAAGTATATGTTGAGATGGGATACAAATTTTTAAAATTATGATCGAAATTTTAATCAAAGTCATATTACGTGATATGTATATTTTTATATGGATTGTAGAAAAAATTTAAACCGAAATGGTTGAAGTCAATTCAAATAAATCTAGATTTGGATATATTTTTCAACCTTTCCACCTTTCATGAACCGTTGAATTGCGATTTGGATCTCGAAAATGTGTTAAAGCTTTGAAGATTCGGTGGGTTATTTTCGTTTAATAATCCTATAGATAAAAATGTTCAATGTTTGTTCGTCGATTTGATCGTTTCGGACTTTTATTCGATTTACTCGTAGTTCTCAAAATACATATATTCGAGATATATTTTCAGCAATTTTGAAACATTAACATATAAATGCATACATAAATATTACTGCAAATATTGATTTATGTTGATATTTTTCTATTTAAAATCAATATTATTTATATAAAATGATTTTGAAATATCAAATTGAATGACCCACGTTTATTTTTATTTGATTCAAAATAAAATTAATTCATTACATATTATATAAACGTTATCAAAAGAGGGCAAACAAATTCGATTCAATCTTCACATAAAACATTCTTGATAAATTTTAGTACAAATTTGCACCATAAAACGAGCAATGAATAAAAATTTATACCAAATCAATATCATCATTATCTTCACATAACATACTACTGTGTAAATTAAGTAATGAGACTGGCAACGTTGCGTTGGATCTGGCAATGTTAGAGGCGCTGGGCTTGGAGGGGAGGTAGGGGAACATGTGATCCAACTTCAGTATGAGTTTGATCTCGATCGAGTCATT
>JAOXNN020000039.1:1021883-1040478 GCA_028571205.2 Hydropsyche betteni | reverse complement strand
ATTTTTGTTTTATTACATCACGCAACGGCACGGTTATAAAATAATTTTGCATAAATATATTCAATTTTTATTTTATTGCGTAATAGCATAGTTATCAATTCGCAGTCGTTGTTATTAACATCGGGCCTATATACTAGTTCAACATAAACCTCAATAACACTCCTGCGATATTAGCATTTAAATCAGCGGCATAAATCCGCACGAGCCCATTGTCTCCGCAGCCACTTTTCAAAAAGATCCCAGTAATAAAGCGTAATCACCACTTTAAAAGATGCACATTACGATCCCCCGAATTCGGGAAGATTGTGCGAAATCTTGATACCGTTCCATCTTCGCTCAAAGGGCAAACGCCATCCATCCCGAAGGCAAGGGGAAAATAAACTTGACAAAGTGGCACGCACGGGACGACACTTACACGCACCTTCCGTGGCAAAAGTGGCACTTTTTCGCCGAGGGCCATCGTCTCGGCTGTCTCCGGGAAAAATGTTTTCTCTGCCTCCACGGGTCGGGGTAGTGGGTAGTCTCCTTGTAGATCGAGACGAGCTGATAAGAGGGCCTGGACCTCTCCGGAGCCTTTGGGAAATAAGGCGAGAGGCACGGGACGGTGGTCTTATAAAACGCCTCTACGTCAAACGGGTTGAATAAATTCGGAAGCAAAGCGGGGGAGGCTCATATGGGAATAGTCCTCTAAACTCGGGAGTTTTGGAGAATTTCGCGAATGAATTTTTTTCGGTTTTTGTTTTTGTCTGAGAATAATGGCTGAGGTTTCAGACCGGAAAAGGGTCTGCGATTCTTCGGGACATCCTGTTTCCGACGCAATACCCCTTTCTGGGACAGACATTGAACGATGTTCTGGTCTTAAACGATAATTATCCGCGAACATGATATTTCGTTCGATACAAACGATTTCTCAATCGGATATCCTTCTATTTTCGACACGTCCCGATTCCAATCTGAGCCTTGAACCCTTTTTTCCGAAATAACGTATTCCCATAACAGTACGAGCCATTGGTCCCGCGACAAGTGTCCCGGGCCATTGCCCCGCTTCTCGGCGCCGCTTATTTTCTCACCACCCTCCCGCCCACCCACTGGCCCTTTCATCGACCGCCCACTTTCGCCTTACGACTTTTTTCCGTCGTGTTTGCCTTCCCAGCAACATGTTCGCGGTCGGCCCTCCGCAGATGTCCTCTCGCCGAGGAAACAGATGTACCCTCTGCGCTCATAATACATGTGCCCATCCATTCGTGTGTTTTTTTTTCTTCTTGGTTCGCTTCTTATTTTCGCTTCCTTCATACAAATCCTCGCAACGTACTCGAGATAAGGCTCGTTCCATTTGTATTCGTACAATGGATGTTCACGAGCAGCTGCCGAGGATGTCTTCACTCCTTTTCACCCGAGTTATTAGCGCCGCCCCATTATACTTTGACTCGCATGCGCTATGGTGGATTCGTTGAATGAAGTGCTTAGTTTTGTTTATGTCTGAGTGTGGGTCTTATTGAAAAAAAAACGTAATTATTTCAATTTTGTGCTTTTTCCATTACTAGATTATTTTTTTCGCGTCATATACTGAAGCGCAATTGCTCCAACATTTGCCTTATCCTTTTTAATCTATTTCATTAGTCTAATTGAAAGATAATTTGTTTAGTTTTTATTTTATTTATAAAATCATATTTCATTATTGTAACTTGTAACTCTTATATATACTTTGTTAAAGAATGCAATACAGTATAGTACCCTTTTATAATTTTGTTTAAATTTCAATGTCATGTGTCTATATAAAGATAATAATTTATATGGTATGTTAATAATTTCGACTGGTTTTCGAGTGCGAGCGTACCAAAAGCATTCGAGTAATATTCTCGTACGACAATTTTATTAATCGAATTAAACTCAGGGATCGTCTACTGTCAGAATGCGAGTCGAATGACTTAATTGAAATAAATGGTGCTTTATATAACTTATTTGGAAATTTCAAAATATTTATGTTATTAATTTTGATCACGTCACGCGCGGAGACGAATACTAATTTTAGAATACCCTACAATCAAACAACGTAATTTCTATTATAATCTTAAATTCTCTTCCATATATATATCGTGTATCAAATCCCCTATCCGCTATATATAACAGCGAATTTCTGTGTGTGTATCTGTCCGCCTGTCTGTTCGATGACGCTCGCAATTTTTTTCTTTTTTTTATGATGATGATGAACAAATGAACTGGTTTTATTAATTAAATATTATATTATATTAAATATTCAAATCGGGTACACATATCGAGTTCACACAATCGTGTTTTCACATTTTATCGTTTTCCATTTCTTAACAAAACCACAGCCGATGTTATCAACATCGGACCTATACACTAGTATATAATAATATGTATAATCGAAGATACATTTCGCGCTCATAAATCCACACTCGACGCCCAATTTTCTCCGCAATCAATTCTCGGCCGGTTGCACCTGGTCGAAAACTGCACCCGATGCACTTTAATGCACAACTCAACCTCGTGCTCGATTCCGAGGCATATGCCCGAAGAAATCGGAGCCTCGTGCTGGCAAAACAGCCGATGCCTCGACAAAAAAGGCAGGTGTTTCTGTTCCGGCAACCGGAGGCCCGGTACTGGTTTCGGAGTTCGGCAATAGCACAAGGCCCGAAGATGACGGTGGTGGTTTGAAAAAAAAGGATAAAATCGAAAATGTAGAATGAAGGAGCAGGTGTATGGCCGATTCGGCGCGGTCATAATTGAATGAGATTACTGTCGGGAGTTGCGTTGCGAAACGCGTTTTGCACGTATGCAGTTTATGGTGCAGATGCGATTTTGCATTGTAAATGAGCTGGTGTATGCTACCGATTGATGGAACGGTTTTTTGGGTATATGGGTGTTTTAAATGTCTCATTTTTATATATAAGTTGTCGTTAAATTTTCAAGAAATTACTGTTTTGATGTCGAATCTTGTATGCGCTTAAATTATAATATATTAAATGATTCTATATTTACAAGTATTTTCTCTGTTATGAATGGATTTTATTTCGTGTTGCATGCTAAACGGTATAATATGACAAGAAACGATGTTTTTATTTTCTCTTGTTATTGAAAAATGTGATTATTTGCTTTTTCACTTTCGATTTTCAACACTTTCGGTATCGTTTTGTATGATGTGTTATTTTTACGAGAAGATTAGGCGCTTCGATAAGGAAATGGTTATCCGGTTTTTTATACGATCTAACGACATTCACGAGTATTTTTTTTCAATGAAAATTTAAATATCAAATACTTGTTTTATTTTCAAGCGTACATATTGAAAATTACAATAAAAAATTTAAATAAATCACCAAACACTGATTTTCTATACAATCGTTACACTTCCAGTGAAAACATTATCGAGTTATTGAAACCTTATACTCTTTTATTATAAGTTTCTGAAACAATTTAACCATTTTTTTTAAATATTTTTTCGAAAATTTAATCAAGATTGATCCGATACAAAATAACCTATTCCATCTTACATGATTGAATCGTTTAAGCGATGAGAAGAAAAAAAGTCTTATACTCGCGAGCAAAATCAACTTTGACTCAATCTCGCGAATGGCGCGAAAAAAAATATGTTTACAAATCTTCCCCGCACAATATTTTACGTGTAAAAAATTCCGATGTCACCGCGAGCCCCCATAAATTACGTTTTTTTTTTTAATAAAACAAAAATAAAAAAACGAGAGAATAAACCATACGAATTGAGCCCGTTAAACGGCGCACGTTTCACCTGCTTTATTGCCGAATCGCTCACATGCAAATATTTCGTAATCGCTCCCGTTGAAATATGCAGACTCATAAAACAAGCATGATATGTCATTACGCATTGTTTTTCGCGAGGTAGATTCAAATTTGAATGGGAATTCATATATTAGTTTTTGTGCGAGTTCGAAATCAACTTTTGAATGTTTGAACGGAGAGTTTGTTAGCGATTCAGTTCAGATTCCTTTGGAAATTTTTTAGTTTGTAGTCAAAAATTTATATATGTTGCGTCATTTTTATGTAATCGTTTCGTTCATGAACGAAGCAAATAATCGTGCTTTTTCTATGAAATTTAATATTATCTGGCGGTGTATAGGTGCTATTTAGTGTAAGCGCACCATAGGTATGTCATCGTTTTCTGTTGAATATGACAGTTCACGTGTCTTACAACATACTGATGAAAGATATTAAAATTTCCTTGCCATATCTGATAATAAGTAAAAAATATTTGGAAATTTTATCAAAGAAAATGGTTATAGGCACGTCAACTGTCATATTTAACAGAAAACGTTAAATCATGCGCTCATACACCACCAGGTGCTAAATTTCATAGATAAAGCAAGATTTTTTGCTTCGTTCAATTATACAAACGTAACATGACATATACGTAATTATAAATTGAACATCAAATTAATATGATGTGATATATCGGAAAAATACATTATATTTAATTGATCGTTACCGGAAAGAAATCTCATTTATCGAAACGCCCTACGTGTTTTCGTCTTAAAACAAAAGAAAAAAACTAGGCACTCATATCGCGGCAGAACACGTAATACATATTTTTTTGCTACGCGGACGTCTATATATAAAAAATATTTTATTTTATATTTGTTCTCTTTCCCTATTATTATTTTGCTTGTCTCGTTTCGGGTGTGCGCAATTTCGGCCTACCAGCCCCCCCCGTTCCACATTGGTAATAGCGAATTTCGTTATGTCGCAACGGCGAACGGGTGGTAAGTTTGACAGAAAACAAGTATATTTGCTTCTCCTGTCTCTTTTTTTATTTCATTTTTCGTTTTATTCTTCGGCGAAAGGACACAGTTTCGGCGGAACCGTGTAAACTTATGCGAAACAAGACGAACGCGCCAAAATGATAAACGGACCTAGAGGAATTTGCTCTTTTGCGGTTTCAGCACTTTTTCTTATTGCTGCTCCCTTTTTTTATATACACAACAAACTTTCCATACGAGCGAATCGTGGCCAAATTGATAAACAGATCCACCTAAACGAAAATTCAATTAACCGTACCCGACGAACGAATCAGTCACCCCCAAACAGCGAGAGCACATCAAGAACAAGCAAACGCTCCTACTTGTGCCCTCTAGAGCAATATTGATGGCCACTAAACTCGACAACATATTAAGCCGGCCTGCAGCGAGCAACAAATAATTCGTTTGACTCGCAAAACGCTGCTCTCTGTCTTCCCTTTTTTCCCCACGAACCACCCACATCCTGAAAGCTCATCGGAAGAGGAAGCAGAGGTCTGAAGTTGGAGGCTCGCATGATTTATGCGAGACGACCTCTTCTTGCAGAGAGCAATATCCTAGACGCGGTAACGGCCCAAGTTTCCACATCCACCCACTTCGACCACCCACTTTCGGGGGGTTGTTTCCGCCGCTACTTATGGTGGGTGAATGTTTTCTCTTTTGAGTTAGTGGATTTTCCGATTGTTCGAAGATCTTGTGTATATTTTTGAAATTTTGTTTATTTTTTTGATAGTTTCGCGAACGTCATTCTATAGAATGAACGGCGCTAATACAACGGACGGACGCCAATGTGTCGCTCGGAAACCAATTTTAACAATTCCTTAATTTTACTTTCTCTTTAATTTTCCTTAATCAAGTGGTTCGTAATCATGTATCGTAACCACTGAGATATATACGCAAATACGATCTGTCAAGTTTGAAATTTAGTCCATCTATCGATTGATTGCGATACTTATTTCAAAACCAAACTGTTGGTTTCCGAGCGACACATTGGCGTCCGTCCGTTGTATTAGCACCGAATAAACGTCGCGTGGTTGTTGTATTTTGTGTATCCTCGACGATCATTAGTGTACAAGTATGAGATTTTAGATTTTTTCTTAAAAATAATATTAACTCAAAAACTATGATACTTTGGATTAAGATATGTATGGTTTGAAATGACCTATCTATCACTTCTCTAAAACTTATCTTAAACCATTGGACCACCTATATTTCATTTAATTATATAAATTAAAAATGTATCTTTTGGAATGAAATGAATATAAAACAAATCGGAACGTTTATGCGTTAATTGCGCTTTCTGAAAGGTTCGTAGGATTATTCATACGAATCGGCAAAATATTAATAATGTATGTAACGAATTTGAAACACAAACATATTTCTCGTCGGTTTTCGTTTAATTTCAAGCTAGATTCGCATTAATTATCAAAATCGCGAACGCGTTTCTCTCACTTTCTCGATTTGTTAATTCGTCTGAACTGTAAATATTGTACAGTTAGACTGAAGCGGCTTCTACTCTTTGAATAAACAAGTGTTACAAAATTAATGCCGAATTCTCTCTTTTGGCGTTATCTTGACGTAATCTCTAGTGGAAATATTTATGAAGTGTTAATCCAATATTTTTTCGCGATTCATTCGATTGAAGGTTCGAACCGTTCGGCGCATTTGTTACGAAACGTCAAATTTTTATTCGATGTGAAAATATTAAATTATTCAATATTTAATTAATTATTAATAAATATTGTAGAGCCTATTTTCTATTAACAATAAGCGTGTTGTATTGTATCGTCTGTGCGTAATATGGAATGTCAGTTACAGAAATTTAAATCGGTGTGGCGTAAAATCATATAATTACTACAACGTAATGAATCTATTTTGATCTATTAATAACTAAACGCAAATTATTCAGAGCGATTTTCGTAACGCTTCAGAATTTTAATTAATCTATGCGAACTTGAAATCGAGAATTTCGAAAAAAAAAATTCGGCCATAAAGCAGCGGTATAATTTCTAAATTGAAAAATTGAAGCTGCCCGAAAAAAAAAACAGATTAGTATTCAAATGCGATTTGTGCACACACACAACGAACTCGCTTTTATTATTCTATCTTTATTTTTTATTTTTCTCGAGAAAAATCCGTATAATTCGAGGCTTTCTATATTCAATCGTCGGTTTTTCGTATAATTTTCTCTGTTTGATTTACATTTCGCACGAGCACGAGACAAGGGTCGAAGGGCGGGCCGAGTTTTCCGGTGAATTTTCCTAGGCTCTTTTCCGGGGCGATTTTCACGCGCGACCGCACTTTTGCATGTGGAAATTTTCACGTATCGAAACCTAGCAAAGAAAATGACTAATCTGCCCGGCAGAAGTTTATATTTACTATACGGAGGGATGTAGTTCTTTGTCGGATGCGAGTTTTCCGAATTTTCCGGTCTGCGGGTTGCGCTCGGTGCCGTTTTCTTTTTGTGATGTAAACGAAATTAGACCTGTCGCGTTTCACGATCGATTTATTCCGAATAAATTTATTATAGAATAATATTTAGGAAAGCTAGTGAAATATACGAGAGGAAAATTTCAATTTTGTTTTCTTACTAGTGCGAATACATTATACGAAAATTCTCTTTTTTATTGGATTATTTTTAAACCGATTTTTTATAGGAAAACACACATTCATGTATGTTACATGAAATTCAAAATTTAATCTTTATTTTTAACGAAACAAATATTTCGCTTTAACAAAACATTCTAAGAATCAATCTTATATTTTCTTTTATCTATTTTCAAATATAAAATTAAATTTTCAATAAAAATATAAAATTTTAAAAATAACCAACGGATTTAATAAAGTAACCGGTATTAAAATCGATTTAACGACTTACATTAAAAGTTAAAGTAAACAATAAACACAACCGACAGATAAACGTTCCACAGTATTCTCGGAACAATTTTCAAACAAGATTGATTAAACGAACCGAACATATTCTTCATACATATGCTTCAAATTACACCAGAGTTTGTTGACTCCGTTGCATATGGGTTTATGTTATTATATCAAGCCAAGAAAGCAAGAAGTCACCATACAACGATGATGATGGCCAGATGTTGCGACAATATTTTTTCAACTTTTACAATATGAATTTTATATCATTCTCCATTATGAAACGATGGCGTTTTCGTTGAAAATCGAGCACACGTGTAACTTTTTTTCTGGCGACACTTTATAAACTCCCGAAAGGGAGTTGAGTTAGCTGGAGGAAAATGTGTAAAGTTTCCTATGTACTTTCGTCGCAGTGTGTACTTTGTCGTGGCTTAATCTCGTTCGTTGAAATAAAAGTGTGCCCGGTTCAGAAGAGTGCATCCACCCGAGGGATGTTTATCTGAAATTAACTCAATTTAAATCTTTTAAAGCTTTTATCCGTTGCGCCAGTTAGATATTTTCAATTTTCCCATAGTGACGCTTTTATGTTGTTACGTTTTATTTTTCAACGGCTCTAACAAATGGCATCGTTCATAAACCGGATAAGGAAAAAGCGGTTGACATATGCACTCAAGTTCTTTACTGTGATGCTATTTTTACGACTCTGTGACTTGTGAAAGTATAATTTTCACACCATTATATACTAAGTCGAGGGTTGTAATATAATATAAATTATTTAGTATAATTTTAAATTTCATACTGAATATTCTAGTATCTCAAACATAATTTCCGCGACGTTGATTATCCCATCTCAAATCCGAAACACTTCATCTTATAACCTTCAATTATACAGAATACGTTTTACATGAATATTCATATAGCGCAAACAAATGTTAGGAAGCAAATATTTTCCACATTCCGCGTATAACATCCAATTTAACCCAAAAAAACAGCACATGCACCAGCAATCGCAATACATCATCCGCAAAACCACTCATTTTAAATACCAAACGCGCTCACTGACATTTTACAAACTCCAAACAACCACCGAGAGCACATACACAACACATCCTTTCGCACGCCCCACATTTAACGAGATCAAGCCGTATATTAGTGTTTTTTTTTTAATGCTCTTTCGGAAGAACAGACTTCTTCACTTAACCGTTTGCGGGCCGCGTGAAGGAGCTTCCTTTTGCTCCCAGCCATTTGGGCTTGATTTATCGTCGCGGAAGATTCAAGTTTTAATTGCGGGCGTGTCTTTGCAACATCCACTCGTCGCCGAATCGTTTCAACCCCATCGCCTCGAGAAAACTTTTAATTACCCACCCCCGGTGCCGAAATTAACATAAGTATAACGCGTGGTTTCATAATCCGTTTGGTGTGTGTGGTGGAAATGGGATCGACGTAAACGGGACGATTTTGCGTTGTAACATTTCGAATGTGTTCAGAAAATTGTTGTTTGATCAGTTACTGAATACTAACGGGTGGCTTACTGGTTTAACGGTAAATGACCTAAATAATAGTTCGGTAATTTACCGGTAAATTTTCGAAAATTTCGGATTGTGTACACAACCACCAGTTGTGTAATACAAACCATATTCATACTCAACCTTACTCAATACTCAATACTCAATACTCAATACTCATACTCAATATTCAACCTTTTCCGAATCAAACTTCAAAATTCAACTTTTTAAATAACAAATTCAACCCTTTAAACTTCAAATTCAACCTTTTAAACTTCAAAAATTCAGCCTATTACAAATAAAATTCAATCATCGGAGAGCAATTCTAAAATCCTTATCAAACCAATTAATCAAAGGAAATATGTTTTTCAATTTTACTTAAATAATCTCAGTTGATGATTTTATCAAATTTTTATATGTATAATTGACTACAATTTTTAATAAATCGATAGGAGAATAGGTATCATGGATATGTACCTAACTCTTCTTTAAATTTTTCTGAAAATTAAAAAAAATAACTTAAAATGGAAGAAATAAATTTATCGTGGTTGAATTTGATTAGTATAAAGTTTAACTAAAGTGTAAACGCTATATTTTGAATTACAACGAAATATGCGTCAAAAAAGGATGTAAAATTTCACGCGATTCAACCTATTTACAAAAATTCCAAAAATTATAGGTACAAAGATGTTTCCCGCGAAGGCCCATATCAATATCGCTATTTCCGTTTGGGAATTTTCAAAATCGTGAATTTATAAGGACGTTTGGTATCGTGTGTGTGTTGTGGATTCGGCGGGAAAAATAGTCGCTAAATCACTCTTAAGTACGCGTTTATCGTATCCGTGATGTATGCGAAAGCGTTCGTTCGTGTACTTATTATATACGGGGTGCTTCATAAATCGTCGCTAAGACGTATTTTCTCTTTTTTATATATATGTTGCCGTGTATTTTCGCACTCGGTAAATGCGTGTAATCGCTAGTGAGAAATGTGTCGAGTCGCGATTATCGCGATAAGATCTATGACGAGCGTATTCGTTTATTCAACTCAAATAATGCTACGATATATACATATACTTTTTTTTATAATTTTCATTATATGTCGTAAAAATTTCAGCTGAAATGATATTAAAAATTAAAAAAAATCTTAAGTAATTGTTTTGATAAAGAAAAGTTAATGTCGAAAAGTTTTGTATCAAAATCGAACAGAAAAAAAATTAATAAAAAAATTTGAATAATCAATCACTATGGAATCACGACGTCTCGTCCATTACGGACATGCACTTCAACAAGTGCGATATATTATTTTTTCAGCCAGTCCTCTATCATTCTCGAGTCGTGTACATCTGGCGCGCACATTTCATTCACGAACTATTACGCACGGCGATTTTTCATTATTCAACCGTTATACATCACACTTTTTTTAAATAACGATTTAATATGCGGCCCCCGAGACGCGCGGGAATATTTACGCATTTTTCTAATTGCCTTTTTTATAATGCTAATGCTCCGGCGTGCTTTCGCTCGAGCCTTTTGTCTCCGCGAAAGCTTCTGCTAGTGCACAATGAAAACGCTAACTGAAAAAGATATTCGTAATTTGTAATGTAAATTTTGCGCGACTCCGCGGCTCGATGGTGCCGAATTCTCATTATCATAATAAGTTCAAGATGTTCCGAGCGCGTTTTTATTGTTTTACAAGTGAAAATTGGATGATGAAAAGGTCGTTGGGTGCGTATCTGTTGCGCGCCGGATGCTTTTTCGTTGCGTAACTATTGTGTTGTTTGCAAAATTTTATGAGTTAAATAAATGCGAAATTAGGTTTATGTTGATTGTCTAAAGATAATTTTATTATAAAACATTACAATAAACTTGAATTGTCATATAAACTTTGTATATCTAGCGTCCATCTGTATCTGTAACGTATCGTCGAAAGTTGATGCATTTTTCTTTGGTCACTTTCAAAAGTTTTAAGTTAGAGACATATCACATATGTCTAATATCGGTATCTGTTATTGTTTGGATTTGAAAATCTAAAATTATCATTATTTATATATGGAGAAAATTCTACGTATCCGACGATAACGAGCAGAAAATAAATCGAACGTTTTTCCAACATATCTCGGCGGAGAAAACGTTTTTAATTAAACAGAAACCGAAGGATATTTCTGAACGGTAACGATCCATATACGTAATTGGCCTCTGGACCTATTACACACGTGAGAAGATGTTAGTTTCCGACACCCCTTTTATATATTTCCACGATTTCAACGTACGAAATAAGCTTTTTTGTAAGAGGATAGAATATTTCGTATCGGGCGATATATAGATGTTTTCGAAATTAGATCGTTACATTGTTAAGCGAGTTTCTGTTGCTTTAAGGGTTGAAGTTTTGTTTGTCTTTGATCCGTCACACTGCAATAGCTGTTTTGTTCTGTTTTTCTTCGTGTTTGGAAATTTCGTTAGGTGGATGAACGCAGCGAATTTTAAGTTAATCGTTTCGTATAATATAAAACAAAAAGGTTATTTCCGACCGGAGTTTAAATATTTATCGTAAATATACAATATTTCAACGACGAACTCTGAATTAATCATGGCGCCATCGATGTGTAATCCTCTTAAAACCACAACAGCAACACTACACATAATAATTTCGGGCCATATTCAAATAAGTTTGCGGTAATAAATGTATTGATTCGTTAGTTGTGTGAGCTTATATATTTTATTAAGCACCAGTATTTTATTCTCAGAATGAAAATTTTCACTGAATTCAATATTTCTTCTTCAAATACATGTATTTTTATTTTTACCATTTAAATAAAATTTTCCAACGAAATTGCAGAGTAGTTTGAAAACTGAATAACTCGATGTTTTTAGTTTTCGTCGCGCGAAAATTCACTCCTCCACACCACGTTTACGTATTTTTGCGCGTCTTTCATCTCCCGATTGTTTTCGTTCCCTTTTGAGGAATTGTTGATTTGCGAGATAGCAGAGTCAACATTTGAAGTGCGTACTTTGTCTCTAAAGCACCGATGTGACGTCTCGAGCAAACGCGAGTTCGTTTTTTTTCTTCAGCAAGCTACTTAAAATGTAACATGAAAGCTTCAGAAGCGAGAAAAACGCACGTCTTCACAGTCGTCTGTTGACCCAGGGTACACCGAGACCTCAATTAATTCCGAAATATTAAAACCGACGAATCCGAGTAAAGTACACAAATGATCTCTGAGTGTATTGTTTAACAACCGATTATCTGTTTTTTAAATTGTGAATTTGTACCGTATATATTTTTAAGCACTGTTTGTTAAATACAAAGCTCTAACCCTCAGTCGTAGCCAGGTTATTTTTAGGAAGGCCAAAATATATGTATGTGATCCAAATATGCTGTTGTTTTCTTATTTGATGTGTAATATGTGTGTAAATTCAAACTGATTAAAGAATATACTTTGTAAAATATATCACGGTTAAATAATGTATCTCATGATTAAGTACAATTTGTAATTACTTTTGAAATTTAAGAGATATGAGATCCCCTAGTTACTCTCCCGGGTAGTCTAACCCATATATTGAGGATGTGTTGTATGTATATATTTTAACGGCACGTTTCGCGAGTCACTCGCGAATTTTCAATTTCGTATATTGGAAAAATGCAAGAATAGTCGCGCATAATAAATTTCCCTGTCAAACAACAAACAACAAAGTGTTAAAAAGAATAAAATAAACGACAGCCGGACGAAGCAAAAGCTTCAGCGTACAGGTTTCGTCGATAGTTTTTTTTTTTTTTCACCCAAAGAACTAATTTCCTCGAAGGCTTTTATTCGCGTACAGTCGAATATCGATTTGCGTATATGGTGCGCGTAGATTAGGCTTTGCCGGGTTTTGGGTTATCCCTTTCCCGGCCCTTTGTTGACTGAGATAAATGTCTGAATAATACTTTGAAAATTATTCCGCCCCGTCGTGTCAATCCATTGTTGTCGGCAGAAACCTTTCGCAGATGTCGGCGATTCGTTATCGAAAGCAGCCTCCAATGCCAAATTATATCAGCACTCTTGATTACTGATCTTTTAAGAATTCCGATTATATAATTATATCCGAGCGCGATATTCAATTAGGTATATGAGAATGCGAATAATGGGAGCATCGAGTGTGCGTTGTAATTGTTGAGAGTGTTCAAATATGGGATTCGCATTCAAATTTTCATATTATTCGCTTTGCGTTCCCAATTTGCTGGAATTTAGATTCGCATAAGCTCACTCTTCGATTCAGTGAATTAATTCAAATGCAAACGCGATATCCGTTATCGGTGAAGTTGTCAAATTTCTATTGTAACGTTATCGTAAGTTCTTCTATCGCTTCGTATGTTTCTCTTGTACCGTGAATGGGGAGATGCTTTGTCGAGTTGATTTTTGTTATTTTCCTGTTTGAATCCATTGTTGGATGCGAAGTTTGTTGGTTGTTTATGCAGATCCTGTTTTCATGCTGCGAAGATAATTTCATTCCATCTGATACGAACATGTCTGTAAGTTCAATAACAAACTTTATCAGTTACTTCTCATAATTTTAGAAGTAAACTATTTAATTACTGACAGTATAAGGGCACTTGACAAATTCAAAGTTTCGGGAATAATGTTCACGAAATTCACAATCACAATGTTCTTCATTAATATTTATAAACCGTTGCTCAATTATCTATTTTTTTTAACAAATGGAAAATATCGGCTATTTATATAAGCTGTGGAAATTGTATGATTTATTTTTTCAAAACACTCCCTTTTTCCATTTATCAAATGAAAATATTGTTTTCCTTTTGACCCCGAATTAATTATCTTTTTTATTGCAATTTTTTCAATTTGCTTTTTCAATCCGCTAAAAATAAATTATAAAGCGTGTAACGGAATTACGTTCGTACAACGTGCACGAGCGATTCACGATTATTAAAATAATAAAATGATCGCGAATTTCCACCCGTTAATTTTAACTCGATAACAGCCAAAAGCTGTTAATTTGGCGACACGGTAACTTTCCAAGTCCGAGAAGAGAAATCGCTAATGTAATATAAGTAGTGAAACAATTCGGGTTCTATTAATTTTCTTCGTAATACAATTTCGACTAAGGTTTATTAAATTGTGAAAATTTTTGATAATGAATTAGAAAATAGGGTTTTTAGATTGTAAGTTATGTTAGTAGTAGTAGTTTCGTAATCGATTTACAGTACTGAGTTTTAGTTTGGGACTCACGTTGCAGACTTGACTCGTCGTAAAATAATATTTTTACGGTTTCGACCCTTTTCCGAAACGTAAACAATTTTTTTTATACACAATTTTTGTTTCGCTTGTTAATTAAGCGTCAGACACATCTTTGACCGAAATTTATTTCGTCAACACGACCGAAAATTAATTAATTTTTCACTCTATACACATATTTCGTTTATTTTCTAGCTTTACACACACAATAGACAAATCGTCAAAGTTTCCGTCGCATTTCAAAAATTTTGTTGATTTGTTACCCGTATCGCTCGGTGTATTGAAAACGCCGGAATCGGAAGCGATTTCAATTTCTCAGTTCGGAGAATTTTGACTATTTCCACCATATATGCGAAACTATCGACTGAGCCGTATCACCACCTATGCTCCGGGCCCTTTGATCCGAATATTTGAGGTTTCAGCGCACATAGCACATTGATTAGATTTAGTTTGAAGCGGGTTCCCTTGTACGATCGTGTGCACCATGTCGTCGTCGTGATCCTTCGTCACGAGAAAGTTACGAAACTTTCAAATCTGACGCGTTTATTTTGACGAATATTAATCGTCGGCAAGTTTTGTCGGCCGTTTTTTCGTACATATCAAATATTATTTTTAAACGGGCAAACAGAAGGCTTGTGCGGATGAGATTTCTCGCAAGGTGTTTCGGTATTAGATTTTTTTTATGTATGGCAGGTGCAAGTCGCGTGTTTCGATCCGACAACCTCGGCACGTGTTCCCGAGGGCGTTAAGGGTCCGAAATGTGGTTTTTCTTAGTACGATGAAGGTAAAGGCATTAGCATTCTGGCGGTCAGCCTTCCTATATACCCATATATTGTGTTTACGTGGTCGAAATCGGACGATGACTCCTCGCAAACGTTCATACATAAAATATATATAATTAATCATAATTTTAACAACATTCTCGTCGTCGCAATATCCGATTTATCAGAACAATTTGACGATGTTCAAACGTGTCGATCACCGAGCCGCATTTCCACCCTTTACCGCGAAATGTCGTTAACGCCATCCGAACACAGACGTAACAGTTTAGCACACTGCGGTAATAATATTACAGTAAAACTAGACGGGGTAACACACCTTCGTGTACCTTGAAAGTCTTAATAATACCTGACAACGCGGTGTAACTTTGCCCCGCATAATAATTTAGACGGCGGATTGCGCAATCTAAATTAAAGTCCTTCCGAGGGTTCGAGCTTTGCCCTGCGGTACTTGTGGGGGTTCGGTTTTTGAATTTTTATATTGCGGAATTCGAGAAATACGGTTTATTCGTAGTCGAAAATGCCAACGTTGCGGTTTTATCTCGTTTCGTCGAAGACAGCATGTGTGAAGTTGATATGTGATGGAAATGGTCGGGGGCAGATGCACCAGATTCCGATGCATTTTTTGTGCATTTCTCGATTCGTTATCGTCGACAGCTGTCTAGCAGAGTTCAGATAAAATGTTATATTTGTGCTCGAAAGAAAAATTTTAGAATTTTTAGTATTATGGATGAGATCAATGCAAAAGTTTCATCGTATTTTATTCTTATCGTACATCGTATTTTGGTACCAATTCAATACCATGCAAACATCACACTTATTTCGGTAGACTCCTGAATCTTCAACAATCTTTCAGATATTTTGACATTAATTATGGCCAGTATCATCATCAATCTTTATAAATCGCCCGATCAATACAGTTTATCAGTTAATGAAACCTATGAATTTTGAAAACCACAACTGAGCTCTATTTTATTTGCATCTTCACTGTACACAAGTATTTTTAGTTACACCAGACGCGTTATTATTTTTACAATTTATACAGTGAAAAATTCCATAATTATACTTTATTATTGGGCATTTAAGAAACTTTGTTGTTCAGTAGTTAGGCTAAAACATGACAGATACTAAAAAAGAAATATCCTCCTCATAATATTTGACTATCAAAAAAAATAGGATGAAATTTGTGCATTAACCTACAATTTCTTTATATTATACAATTTAAGCCAAGTTGATTTAATGTGTGCTTTGACGCATATGTGATATTTGAATATTTAACATAATGAAATTAAATGTTTCGACGTTGTCAAACATTTGGTATTCGTTTTGACATAAAACGTTTCGCACAATGATCAAAAATTCAGTGAGCGAAAATTTTACATAATCCGAATTTTGTATTCATTAATCGTTCATTATGAATTTCTCCAAAGTGCGCAGCGGAGGAAATTCTCAAACGGATTCACTTTCGTTGCGAATTATATCGGATCCCTCATTAAATTCGCGAGTCGTAAATACGAATCAAAAACGAAAATATAAATAAAATGAAAAATTGTTAACTCATTCAGCAGTTAACTTCCGTTTGACCGAACCCGTTTCAAAATCTTATTAGATTAAACGTCCGCTCGAGATCGGCGAATTTGTTCGCGTTTGCACACTCTATTTATTTCCGTTTCTCCGTTACATTGTGCCCTAAAATTATATGTCCTCAACTTTGTTATATTTTTATAATATATTCATTAAATTGTGTAGTTACAAAATTAACAATTTAGCTAAATAGAACGCACTGATTTTACTATTCACCGAAATTAGGCGACATTAATAGATAATTCCAAACACATCATACATTTGTGACTTAATAATTGTTTAATATTTTAAAAATAATTTTAATATTATTTTTTTTATATTTAACTATCCATTCGTTGACCAAAATAAAAATATAATTCCAATCGTTCAAACTTTTAATGACATATTGATTTAAAAACTTTTCATGCTAATTTCATAGAGTTCTATTATATACAGATTAATTATTTTCGTATGTTAAATTTATAATGATACATAATATGAAATACAGTATTTAATTTGAGCCGTTCACAACTTTACGACGTTCGAATGTTGTCGTACAATAAAATATTTCGCGCGACACATTGTTCCGAAATTAAACACCACCTTAATTCCTTTTCGGTATCGGAAAATTCGAGGCCCCCCATACAAATTATAATGAAATGAATTTTCATATTTCGCTCTTGCTCTCGATAGCGTTATTGTTATATTGAATTCATTGCCGTTTTAATTAATTTTATAATTTATTCCGAACCGGGAATCTTTCATGAAAGCAAAATCGATTCGTGTCGTAAATAATTAAAATATGGTTTGGTTCAAATGACCACATTTTAATTATAAATATTTTTTTTGGGAGTTCTATAATATTTATTAAAAATGTTTTGTTATGATGTTACGAAAAATACCAACTATATTTTTAACGTTTCTGCGAAGTTTTTAGTGAAATTCTCGGGGAAGTTTTGATAGTCTCAGCTGCACTAAAATTACATTTTTATATACGAAAATTGTGAACAACTTTTAATATCTTGTTTTTATGTGTGATCCTAAAATGCTTCGATTTTATATAATCATAACATGATTATTACCTATTTGTTTATAATTAAAATAACCCAAAATTACCGTTGGTTTGATTTCGTCCAAATATAGAACACGACGATATTTTTACTCCATAGAAAATTATAATGTACAAAAAACTGCCAAATCCAGGGGTATTGAACCTCGTTTTTCTTCGTCCGAATCTCAAACGAAAGAAGCAATCGACGAAAAAATCCCATTGGAAGCATCTTAATTGGATCGCCCTCTTTCATAGTCGATTAGCTTAATTAAAACAAATAGTTTCTCTAATTCAATTCGTAAGAAATTCATTAGATTTACTGACCCGTGCCAAAAGAAATTGCCACTTGGAAGTTTCCCACGCAATCTTGCGTATTTGTTTGAAATCGCGCGCGTGATCGAACAATTCGTTTATACAAAGTTATCATTGTTTTTTTAAATTTAATTGAGTGTTTATTACATTTTTTCCATTCAGATTCTACTCCATTCAAAAGTCGTTATATACAGTTTATAAAATGTCCATTGTAATAAAGAGGGAAATTTTGATACTATTGAAAGTTTTGAATTTTTCGTTGTAATTAGAGTGAGTTAACTTTTTATCAAATCAGTTTTATTTAATCACTAGTATATAGGTCCGATATTAATAGCATCGGCTGTGGGTTTGTTAAGAAACGGAAAACAATAAAATGTGAAAACCCGATTGTGTGGACCCGAAATATGTATCCAATTTGAATATTTAATATTTAATTAATAAAATCAAAATAGTTCATTTGTTATTTGTTTGTGACATATAGGCAAAG
>JAOXNN020000039.1:990216-1010010 GCA_028571205.2 Hydropsyche betteni | reverse complement strand
AATTGATTCATATTCAAAATATTTGGATGCATTTGATACATTTAAATTTCGTATAACTTTAAAACGTTCATTTAAAACATACCTTTAGTAGATATGCCAATTATTCAAATGGCAAATCTACACACTCGACAGACACATACAGCACCGAATTCTTTCGGATTTCCTCGACTCTTTTTTTAAGTTTCGTCATTTTACGATTCTCAAATATGCAACACACACACCGGAGACGTTCTAGCATTCAAAAATACTATGTAACCGAGGATATATCGGCAACAAACAAACAACGACAGACGATCTCACCGGCGCCGAAGGCGATTCCCACGCGCCGTGTGAACGACCAAACCACCCGCTATGATACAAAGTGAACAACCAGTCGAACTTGACTCAAAAACCAAAATTGATGATTGCACATTACGCAAAATCATAAAAAAATTGTCAATCCGTACCATTTCTATAACCAAGTTATTAAAAGTTACCGTTTCCGCATATTTCGATATTAATTAAAAAAATATTATATATATTCAATCGAATTTTATCATTCGAAATAAAGGAAAATTTAATATATCGCGATTCTGCGTTGTATTGGGTCGGAGACACCGACGCGTCAACAATGGAAACCCGCCTGGCGGGGTACGAAGTTTACTCGAGTGTGGGTCACGATTGACCCGAACCCGCCGGGGATGGGTCAGGGGCGATAACGAATCGGCTCCTGTCCCGACACGAATATCAAACGGGATGTATAAACTCGGGTGAAGGATTCCCACATGCGAGTGTGGGGAAGGATGTGGAGGAAAGACGTGCGAAGGCGGCCCGATTTCGTTTTCGGCGCGTGATAAAGCGACAAATCGGGTTGACGTTTGTAAATGCTGGTTTTCGGAATGTTTTGTGTTTGTATATTGAATTGTTGATTTTTTTTTTATATATATATATAACCTGTGGTTATTTAGGGCGTATCTTTTGTAAAACAAATATTTATTATGACGCAACCCGTTCTCAATCAAATTAAAATATTTGTTCAACAGAATCGAACCGCTGTAAACTTAACGATATCAAAATATTTACTCGAACCCACCCCTATAATGGGATCTCACGATAAACATTCCCACGTCAATATAAAGACCGTTCACACATCATTCCCATGCGTTTACGAGTTTATTTATCGTCTTTTACAACTCGACCCATATTCTTCGGAACGATCCACACACGACTTTCAATTTTCTAAATAGATGAATCACCACCGAAAACTTTCTTCGGTACATTTCGAAAATTCTCACATCCGATAGATTCATACGTCACCCCTAAGTGGGTGGGTAGGCTTTTCTGCTTTATTGTTATGCGGTATCGGGCCCACGGATTAATTGGGGTGAGATCGTATCTGCATGTAACCCGTATCCGACCCGCATGAGCTTCGGGTTTAAATTCGGTCTTAACGATGGCGAGCCACGGTGATTATGTCGAATTTGTATTCCTAGCAGTGTCGGTTTAATTGTAAGTTTTTTCTTCCGTTTCGGTCCCTTGGCGCTTAATTTATACGGCTTAAGTGGTAATGGTTCACTCTGGAGTCATTGCGCGAAGCTGTGATTGTTGAGGGAGTGAGCTTTTTAGTGTATGTTGAATTATATTCATTTTATGGTGGTTGTGAACTTTAATTTCATTCTTGTATTAATTTTTTATGTTCGTTATAGAATAAAAAGTTTTGATACAGCCTTTTCACTTCAAATTCAATGTGATACAAATAAAATTTAACCATAGAAAAATATAATATTATCAAGACCGTTATCCCCTATCCTCTATATATAATAGCGGATTTCTGTCTGTCTGTCTGTCTGTCTGTCATGATGACGCTCGCGAATTTTGATGATGATGATGATCGGGCATATATACTATCATATAATATAATAGTTATCAATGAAATACAATCTATTCTTCAATATAACTTTGATAATGTTAGTTGGTGATTTTTATAAAAATTTAAAAAATTACGTTTTTTTTTTAGAAACCAATCTGAAAATAGGTGCCATGGATATGTACCTAACTTTTTTTTATAAAATTGTAACAAAATTAAAAATGAAGAAAATAGATTCGCGATAGTTGAATATAATTTATAAAGTTTTAATTTAGAGTTTAAATGTTCAAATTTGATTTATATAAGGTTGAATTTGGAGTATAAAACACAAATATATTATGATATTAAATAATATAAAAGATCGAGTTTTTTAAGTGATGAAGAAAATAAATTTTCCATGATTAACTAGTGAAACTATTTCATGTCAATGTTATCTATGTATTGACTGCGTCATATATAACCTAACTTCTAAGATCAGTAGAAATCAATAATATCAAACTCATAACCTAAATTCATATTGAAAAAAAGGTTGAATATTTTTCTCGGCCGAATAATTGTAAACCAAAAATACGATTCAATTATTGCGAAAAAATATTTTTGTATAAAATTTTCCATCGAAAGAACATTTGCGAAAATTTATCCAACACCCTCGACAATCGTGAGTTCGCAAATTTCGACCCCGATTTAAAATATTATTATAAAACTGCACGAAAAATAACTCGACTCTCCCTTCGCTGAAAATCATCAGACATAAAAAGGGCAAAAATATTTTCCTTTTTCGGACGGCCGAGAGGCGCAAACAAACCGGCAAAACCTCGTCGTTTTCTCAATATAAAAAATAATATAAAAACGGAAGCTTCTTCGCAGCGGGGTTAATTTCGCTCAGGTGCTAAATTCGACACTATAAACTTTCTCCTCGAGTCGTAATTAACCGTCAAGCGATAAAGAGGTCCCGAAATGTCTGCGAAGGTCGAAATTGGGTCACCGGAAAAGGCTAAAAAGGGAAAAAAGGCGCTCGAAAGTGGGAAGAGTTAACTTTTCACATGTTAATGTGAAAGCGGAACGCTTTCCGAAGCATTTCGTGTAATTTTCGTGCGTGAAAATTTGAAAATTCTCGCACACGTCACAAGCGAAAAAGGAAAAAGGCACGTCGAATGCTCGTAACTCAATATTTTACAATTGACGTTTTTCCGAATTCACCCTTTCCGTATGCGCCTTTAAGTTTATTTTTAGACACGTTTCATATTAAATAATATCAAATTCACATAAAAACCCATCGCACTTATGCCTTCCGAAAATCAACACACGACGTTCGATCATTCGAAAAATCCGACCTATTCATCCATTTTTTGCATCGTCCACAAAACCTATAACATTTTTATTTTTTCATCGCGAATTTCAAACGACACCACAGGATCTAAGGATCGCCGTCGGGAAATATTATGGATCGTTTATCCGAATGGCCGTTTGAACGTTCGCCATTAAACCGAAGTGGCTCTGGTCTATTATACGCACAATGGAGGGCACCCTTCGGTTATTGTGGCACTCTTTTTTTGTTTTTGTTGCACTTTTTGCCGACACCAGAAATGGCACGACCCCCAGCAGGGGGTTGGCGAGGTCAGGGGGCGTTGTTCGCGGTTTGAACCCTTGGATTTTTGCATAAGTTCGTGGACATATGGGATTCGAATGGTGTTATTTATTTGTTGTTTGTGCGGAATTCAGTTTAGTTTTTTTGATGTATAATGTTTTTTTTTTAGTTGGATGTCGCTTTTGTTCACACACGAAGTCTTTCATGATTCGATTGCTTACTACGTCAAGCGTGCTTTTGGATTATTCAATAAGTGGCGTATCGTTTTACCGTGGATGTTCTAAATTTACATAAAATATCGTATATGTTGCTAATGTGATGTATTCACTTTTTATTCAATAAAAAATAAACGCTTCATACACAAAATTTACATTCGAAATTGAATCTAAAATTAATTGCGATACACCAGACAAAATTTCCACCTATATTACAAATTATTATCAAAGCAGAGATAATTAAATGCTTTCACATGATTACAACCATTCAATTGAATAGACAAACATTGAATATACACAAATTATACCAAATCAACGAAAATTTCCCGCATACGCCAAGCCATATATTCAAACGGCAATAAAAACGTACGTAAATTTCGAACGTTCGTTTTCGCGGGCCGTGTAATGAACAGCAGGCCACAACAAGTGCATAAGTGCGGCCATGATCGCTTTGTGTTATCGCCGACAATGGATTCCACCCCTTGTAAAAAACGGGGCTCGAATTAAATTCAATTGTCCGCTCGTTAAGGGCCAATCTGCGGATCGCGATCCGAATTGTGCCCCTCTATTTCTGAGTGATAAATGTGTCCTTTTTTTAAGGGGTAATTTGAAAATGTTTAAAATACAAGTTAAAGTGGGTTTTCTTGAAGTTGTCGGGGGTGTGGGGCAGTTTCTAAAGTCTCATCCATCACGTTGCGGGTTGAAACTTTACTTTAAAGTAGACACGATTTTTCAACCCGTTAAACCGCCATCATTTACCCCTTGATGCGATGATAATTTAATAAATTTACAAGCAACTCGTCCCGGTGTATATTAAATTTGTGACGTTTCGAAAATCGCTCTAAATAATAAATTATGTCATTATCTAAAATGTGACCGCAGCGCTAATGACGCACAAAAAATCGTATAAAATTGAATCAGTTTTTTTTGTGTAAAATTTTATTAAAATTATTTAGTAGTAAAAGCTTAAAATTTTAAATACTTCAAAGCTTTTATTTAGGTAGATATTAGAATTAATTAATAAAAATTTGTTTTGTTTAATTGCATTATTCTATATGTATAGGTAAAAAAAATATTTTTTTTTATTTTCTTATTATTCTTTGAATACATAAGTTTTAAAATTTTTAAAAATCATTTATTTTAATTAATCTCAAATTTCAAAACTTTTAACATCTCATTAAGGTAAATTTTGTAATTTACTAAATATTATAATTTTTTTTAATCTGATCCTTTGGAGCGACCACTTTTTTTAATTGCTCCGTTCCGGCATCAAAGTACTTGCTCCAGCTCAGCTCCGTGTTAAATTAATTATTAAAATATTTAATACGAAAATACACATATAATATAACTTTATTATTATGAAGTTATATATTATTAAATTTTCCAATATTTTTTAATAATTTTTTTTCAATTTTACATTTATAGTTAGAGCAATAAAAATCTCTGGGTTCCTGCTAAAAACTCATTGCTTCAACTGTTCCGTACTCCTGCTCCTGCTTTGCTCCAAAGCCCTAAATCTCATTACCATTTTATTTTTTATTTGAAAGAAATCTAAATTATTTCATCCGAAAAGAAATCATTTTAAAACTTTTATCATCTCATCACGATAAATGCTACAATGTTCTAATAAAATAATAGATCCTCATACAATATTATATAAAATGAACCAACACCTAAAACGAAAACATCCGCCATAACAACCCGGCTAATTTCCAATTGCACATTTGCATATGGTTCGAACCGCGACCCCAGTGTTGCCAACCTTCCGCAAACACGCCGAGCGAGCACCACTCGAAATGTAAATTAACATAAACCACCCCCGGGACTTCGAGGGGTTGCGACACCGCGCGAGTGATAATAATATATTATGTGTATTAAAAAAACCGCATCCCGCTTGTTTGCCCGAATTTCGCGCCGAGGGGTACGTGTGGCAACACTGGGGGTGTGTAATCGCGCCCAGAAGTGCGTCAACACTGAGAGCGCTTTAGTACACCGTGCGCCGGAAATGTTTGCTCGTATTTTGTGGTTTGTTTTGAAATGGTGTATAATCGTATGTAATTTTGTAAGAAAATATAGTATGCGAAGTTTTTTTTTGATAGCCTAGCTTTGTTGAAGGTTTTTGTTCGCTTTGATCGATTGTGTTGAATTTTATTTATAGTGGCTGAGGATACTATTGATAAATAGTTGATTATTTTTAATATATATCGAGTGATAATTTATAATTGATCATTTTAGGATTTATCAAAGATAGGAAATAAGTATGCTATGGGAAAAAATGTTCATATTTTCGATCATATGTGGAAAAAGTGTTTTTTGATTTACAAAATAATTTTGAAATAGCATACATGAAAAATAACTGAAAAAATGTGGATTTTTATCAAAGAACTGAGTACTGAAGCTATATAAGCTATATATCTCTCGCTATATAATATTTAGGTCAACTGTTCATGATTTAGTCTCTTGTACATCTATAGACTTAATTAAAACGATGCAATTTATTAAAGATAGGAAATAAGTAAGCTACGGAAAAAATATTCATATTTTCGATAAAATATGGAAAAATTCTTTCATTGATTTAAAAAGTAATTTTAAAAGAGTATGCATAAAAAAATAACTGAAAACAGCGAAGTGTGATCAAAGAGCTGAGTCTCTCGTTATATAATATTTATGTCAACTGTACACGATTAAGTCTCTTGTACATCTATAGACCTAATTAAATCGTCGCTTTCTATAAAACTAAACTAACTATCAAAAAATGCTTGGAAATTTAAAAAAAATCTATTCAATTGAAACATCACGTCTTTAAAACAATCTTAAACGCAACTAACTAACCGTCGGAGGAAATAATTCTACCACCTTTTAGGGGTACAAACTTTCACAATAAAGTCGATCGCCAGTTTCCGTGACGCGTAACGGCCCTACCATTATTATTCCGATCGCGTCGTCTAATTAAACTTAGGGCTTATTTTTTCGCTCCTTTAACCAAAAGCGTCCATAATTCTCTCCGCACCTATCGGGTAGACTTCCAAGACTTTCGCGCCTTTCGAACACCATTCGAAGACGAATAAATCAAAAAGTGGAAAGACGTTAAGCACATCGAGATATTCTATACGAAACCAAAAGTTAATCTGGCATTTTTTAATGTAATATATTTTGATGCGTTAATTTTGGGTCACCATATGATATGGGGTCGTAAATCACCCGCGTAACATGATTATGCACAAAATACACAAACCTATTGTCATTGCAGTTTTTTATGTGTTCGTCATCCGATTATATGCAATCTGTTCTCATTTTACTTGCATTGCGTTTGCAAATTTTATTTGCATTGCAATATTCAGAGGATTTGCGTATTCATGCAAAAAAATCGTTTTTTGTATGACAAGTGTATTGTTTTTATTGTATGCGAGACGTTAAATGTTCGTAATAAAAAATATCCCATGAGATTTTCTGATATGAATAATATTAGGATAGTCATTATTTTTTTAGGTGTTGAATCGAATAAATTCCGGATTGTGCTCGATTGATTTTATGAAGTTTTCAGCGACACGAGCTATCTTCCTTTGCTGAAAATCCGCGGGAAAACCGGTGCTAAAAATGGCACCGTAGTTTTTCCGGTCCATCGCTTTTCGCAGTGCTTAAGCCGAAATTTATCGGCAATTCCAAACTACCAAAATCGCATAAATATTTTTAATGCCTTATTGTTTTGCAGATTTCGCATACGCACTTCCATTTTCCGAAAAAGAAAATTAATACGTCTCCCGCATTCGTTCGGTATGCGAATTAAAAAAAATCATATTTCGAAACCGCTTTGCCGATTCGAAATTTTCATCTCACGTATTTTGTATACGTAACGGCCATAGAATACCTGAACGTTCAAAAATTTCCTATGGGAACCTTTTCCAGGCTACCCTCTATGAGAACGTTCCTTATTTATTTTTTTTAATATTATTTTTTCATTTCTTTAGCCCGAAAATTCTTAATGAAATATCTTAGAGTCGCCATAGCTAGATTATTTAATTACGTTCCCTTGGGAAACTGTGAGATTTTGTTGGCGTCGAAAGAATTTTTCGACGCGGAAAAAATGTGTAACATTCAACCGAAACAACCGCTTTTTAATTATTTTTTATATGTTTTAATGCCTTTACTTGTAACGCTAAACAAACTTAAAAAGATTTTGAATTTTTTTTAAGACAAACTTAGTTGATAACGTACTTTCGCCATTTTAGCACTAATAACTTCTACCGAATTAATTTTCGTTTCCTTTTATACTTTTTTTTAACAATATAACTTGTACTAGTAAATAGGCCCGATGTTAATAACATCAGCTGTGGTTTTATTAAGAAACGGAAAACGATAAAATGTAAAAACTCGATTGTGTGAACCCGAAATGTGACACCTGATTTGAATATTTAATATTTAATTAATAAAATCAAAAGAGTAAATTTTTTATTTGTTTGTGACAAACAGGCAAAGCCAGAAGCAGTAGGTAATAAGCATCGTATTATAGACGTTAACTGTATACGCATAAAGATCATAATAGAATACCGAAGTCACGAGTGTAATAAGCATAAAGACTATAATAGAATATCGAAATCGCGAGCGTAATAAGCTTCATATTATAGACGATAAGTGTATACGCATAAAGACTATATTCGCGAAAAAGTCACGAGAGTCATTCGAACAGACACACAGACAGACAGATGAACACACAGATATCCGTGATTATATATAGGGGACTATATTTAATTTGATTTTTAGAAAAAATAATTATTTTCATTTTATTTTTTTCATTCAAACATTCAAATAGAGAAAATCGCAAAAAAATCCCGCAACAAAACACCTGCAACGGCAATGCACCGACACTCGAATCCACCCGCTAATTTGGCATTCGCCAAATTCCAAAAGTCGAAACCCTCCATAGAGAATTCGTCGAGTCTCTCCACAGCCGGATTATGCATACTAACGGAATGCCGGATATTATTTGGAGCGGGCGGCGAAAAACCGCCCACCCTTTGCCGACTTCCAGAGCCTTTCTTCGCCGTTCTATGCCCGTGGAATCCCGCAGAAGACGACCGGGATCCTCGGCAAGGATCTGCTTTACTAGAACTACCGGCCAGGATGGCCAGAAGCCGTCGTCGACGTTTTATGAAGTCGGTAATCCGGACCCACGTACATAGGAACAGTGCTCGTTGAATATTTCACTACGTATGCATAGAATTTCTACGTTGCCCCGGATCATTTCCATTTCATTATTTTTTTTTTTTAGTTTTGGTAGTTCGGGCGATGGCATTTTCGAGATTACAAGGCGTCCTTTATAGTCCTAGAAATTCTAGGATTGGGATATAATGGGTGCAGCGTTCGAATTATTTATGCTCGTTAATGCTCATTCACACGGTCGTATTTGTAATAAATTATATTAATCTTTCGTTAAAATCGTATTTAATATTTTTTAACCGTGCCTCATTTTCATTATTTCATGCTGAATGAATTTGCAAACATACTACTAAATAGCACTCTATTATGAAATAATCTATGTATCTATTATACTTCGAAATTTGAATTCCCCATAGTCTATTAACCAATTAGAATAAACCCACATATTTACAAACCAAATTATTTTGTTTCAAAACCTAATTTGATTGAAAATTTAATCTATTTGTATTAAAATGTCACGATTATGATACGTATCATTAGATTTTAATGTATCTCGCTCCCGTAAGTATACCACGGTTAATTAATTGAACGAGAAGTTTATCTTCATACAAATTTAATTAGTGGCATCATTGAAAGGCGTTCAACCCTCCAACAGCCTCCCATCAATTAAATATAATAAATTTATCCCTAGACGCATCTTCGATATATTCAATAAGATATAAAACAGTAACTGAATCGCATTGATTATTCAAAAGCGCGTTTAAATGCGAAATCGAAAAATTTCACCAACTGTGAACTTTGTTTGAGAAGTGCGTTAACACGTTACCGTGCAGTGGTGGGTTCCGAAAGGCACGTCTTAGTTTCTAATATATATGAGGGTCGAATCGAATAAATCACACATACACTTCGTGTTTTCAGTATATAATCTCGTCTTGTACTTGGCGAAGTGGAGGGTGTGCAATAAACGCTAACGTTCGCGAAACTTCCACCTTTGCCTAAAGGACAATTTATGTCTCGTCATTAATTCCCTTCGTACGTGATCAATAGTCGAAGTTGTTGTCTATTTTAATGTTGGATTAGATTATGCTTATGCTATGTATGAATTGTACATGAATAGTTTCGATATATATATGATTTTAGCAAAAACATCAACAAAACGTTATTTCACTATATTATTCGCATACAACATAAATTTTCTTTGCTTCATACACGGACTAAGCAATTTCGAAAATAACGCGTGACATATTATATATTCAAATTGGAAACAAATATTACGCTTAAGCTCGTTAGACATCAAGTTGAAATTATCATCGACCGAATAATATATTTTTTTCAATAAAAATTCCATTTTCATTGACATTTCTGATTACGAACCACTTGTTGATTTCGAAATCGTTAAATACGAAGAAATAGGCCAACATTTTCCGAGTCATTCGATCTGAAAACCTTTAAAAAAGCCTCGATAAATATTCGCAAAGCCCGACTCCCTTAATTACACATACATCAAACTATTCCAAAGACCCAAAAATCTCCAAAAACTCAAAACACCCGGATGAGAAACCCGACCGATAAACATTCTCGCTCCACCCAACGATTCCGAGAAGGGATAAAAGCGACCCACGATCCCCGAGAAAGCCGGCTCGTTTTTCCTCGGATCTCCTTCGAACAAACGCATTCACACGAGCCTCGGACAATTACGAATCTTCCATAGAAGGGATCCATGGATCCGCGGAAAGTGTGAGTGTTTTTTCCCACGCGGGGCACGCGAGGCGAGCACTTGGGCCACAAAAAGCGGCCCGGGGTCAGAGGTCATCGGCGATCACGCTCACCGGGGCCCTGGGAACAACAGTGCGTGTACAACACCCGAATATGCCGTATATGAGACGAAAAATATCCGATGGTGTCTGACACGATGTACCGGGTCACGCCATGACGTGTCCTGTGCGACCCCGTGGTTGAGGTTGGGTTTTGGGGTGGTGTCGAGTTCGGCGTTTGTATTTGGATGGTGTTTGCGATGATATGGTTGTTTGTGGTATGTTGTTCGGGAGGATGTCGAGTTCGGCGTTTGTATTTGAACGGTTTTTGTGATGATATGGGTGTTTGTAGTGTGTTGTTTGGTGTGGGTTTTAGGAGGAGGTTTTTCTGTTTTTAAAAGTGGTGAGGTTAGAAGATGGTTTAGGTGAATTATGTATTTTATGGTACGTGTTCCTTACCGAAATATTATTAGGGCTAGTGCGATAAGGTATAGCTTAGACTGCCGCATTTGTCTGGCAGGACCTTATCCTGCAGTGGATAACTAATAGGCTGCTAATGATGATTGATCGTGTTATAAATCACTTAGCTTTGATTGTTGATGCATTGATAAGGCTAAACTGTAGATTGATCGAATTTCAAAATACTTCATTAAATTGTTTAGATTCAAATCAATACCATCATATTTGATAAGATGGAGCTTTTCTGATATCTTACAATTAGAGAATTTTTAGTCTTCTGAGAAAAATGATTGGGTAAATTACATTTATGTATTAATCATGTTATAAATAATTTAAATTTGGTCATTCATATTATGTATTGATAAGACTAAACCATAGATTAATCGAGTATCAAAAGATATTATTAAGTCGCTTAACTTAAAGTCAATACCATCGCATTTAACAAAACCAAATTTTTCTGAATTTTCAGAAATTCGAATATTATTAGTCTTCAAAAAAAAGTAATTTAAAAAATTACATCTATGCATTGACTAAACCGTGGATTAAACTAATGTTAAGAATACGTCTATATACTGACCTTACCATAAATCGCTTAGCTTCAAATCAAAACCATCATATTTGACAAGACAAAATCCTTGATCTATGTAAAAATAAATACATAATTTCAGACATTTTCTCAATCTTCATATCATAGTTTTCCGTATATGCAGTATCAGTAAAATATTGCAATAATATTTTTCTATCCTGTTCAGCTGATGTGGCTAGAAAGTCGTATGCGAATTTGTCTTTTTGCGAAATTCGCGAAATCTCGCAGATTTTATTATACATCCTCCCCTTTATCGAAATGATTGATGGTTGCCATCAATCGCTTCGGCCGAATCGAATCCAATACGTATTGTTTTTTTTTTCATCTGATATTTTTTCCGGGTCAACGTGTATCCCGTTGCAGGACATTTTTTATGTACAATCCATTTGTTCCGACGCGTAAATTCCACAGGAAGTATTCGGTGTAACGTTACGGTGAATTTTCCGCGTATTTTATTGCATTAATTTGCATATATGTATATATGTTGTTATTTATAGTAAATATCTTAATATTTAATAATTTAACCGAAAGGAAGATTTACTTTCTTTTAATTTTTGGTGTTTTTGTTATAACGAGGTTCTGCTTATACTTTTGTGTTCATTGACCAAAATATCGATCCTTAATCGTTGTAAAAATAACATAGAATTACACTATAGCAATTTATTTAATCGTTCTTTATATATTTTTCCCACGATCGAAAATAATACGTGACCGAATGTTTACGAGATCTTTGTAACTCAAATAACATAACGTATAATCAATTCGGACCAAATTTCATACATGTTAGCGTGAAAGTCTAAACCAGTCGTTATCGATACACGATAAAGGTTTAATTAAAAATTAGCAAGCTTTAGACCATTCGGAAGATCATATAAATTTATTAAACTGTCATGATTAAATATTTCAGCAAATAAGATGCAATATTTTACTAATTCATTATTTCGTGTGTATTTCATCAAATAGATTAATCGACATATGACTTAATTCAGCGAAAAAAGCATTGACCCATTTATGTTTGAACTTCAAATGCGAAAACCTTAACATTCTGCTCCTTTATTTCCGACTCTTTTTATCATTTTTAACGCAAGTCCCATAGATGATTTTTCGCCTTGACATTTTCAATCAGCCTTCATTTTCAAAGGACATGGTATATAACGATTTTCGAACGAAGGGTAAAAGACTCTATCCCCCTTGACTCTCAGCCCTTATTCTAAGGCTAATTGAATGGGTGCTTTTGATGTTCACTAATAAGGCTTTTCATCGGGAATTTGCCACGAATCTTCTTTCATGACATTTCGTAAGTTTACATTTTGTAATGCTAAATCGGTGATTTTATACCGATAATTGGCGACTTTGAATTTTTATATTTAATTTTGTGATACGCTTATTTGATTATCTATAGATTTGTGGTTTTGTTCAGATTTTATTTTTCATCTGTATGTTTGATACATCAATCGAAAGAGCTTTGAACAGAGATATTTTTAAAAATGAATGAAAACTTTGGATTTCGTTTTTTTAAATAACAAATGCCTTTCATTTGGGAATTATTATTGTGTAAATCAAAAAAATAATAATAACCCAAAAACAATGATACTATAAGCTAAATTACATACAGTTTAAAATGTTCCAAATAGATGACCTTATGATCACCCTGTATTATAAATATGGTAAAAATGATCCATTCATTCATCTTCATCATTTTCGACTCATATAACGCCAATTGTACAATCTTTCTGATACTATTGGAAGCTTTGAATTTTTTTCATATTGTGTGTGTTCATTTTTTCGTTAGATGGCATTTTATTGGATTATTTAAATATATTATATTAAAAATAAATAAATATGTAACGAAATAATACTGAAAAGCTACAACATACGCTAGCAACGCCTCCACTCTCGCGAGCTTTAAAACCCTTAAGAAGACCGCACTTTATCTCGAAGCGTTCGCTTTGAACCCACAGAAAACGCTTTACGATTTCGTTATAGAAACACCCACAGACACACATTTGCAGATACATATATATAGGTATACTCGGAGACAACGAATTGCACAAACAAGAGCTTTCGCTACAGATCGACCCTCAAAGAATGTCCAACAGATAACGGAGAGATTCGCAATAACGGCAGCGTCAGCTTTCGAACTCGAAACAGAGATAACGAAACAAATTAAATCGCAAAGGAGCGAAGGAATCCACGCTCCTGAAACAAAAGTGTCCTACACATCGTTCTATATAAAAATATATTGAATATTACGTGTGTTTTGTGCGGAATAATGTGAAAGTCGTAATTGCAAATGTTTCATTATTGAACGTTGTTTTTCGTATTATTATATTTTTTTATAATATCATAATTAATCAACTGATGCTTTTTTATGGTCAGTAAATATTTTATAATTATATAATTTAAAATAATAAATATTTTTGTATGAAAGTTCTGGAGATGCTGTTTCGTACGACAGTTGCTTGTAATTCGTTTCCGATACATTTTTATAGTTCATTTTGGTTGACTCCTTTTAACTTGAATTCCTTTGATCATATATAAATATAAACCGTGAAGATAGACGTGAAATTCTTACTAACATTCGAGATTTTCTTATAACGAACACGATCAAATTCCGATGCTTCAACTTCGAAATTAATCCACCGTGGTTAGTTAGTGAGTTGTTTAATCAATCCCTAGTTTTCGCAGTGAACCCGTCGGAATATTCGGTTTATACAATTCGATGCTTATCAGTCGAAATTGTCATTTTTAGATAAAGATCAAAACGAAATTCGAAAAGCATCCCCAGCGAAATCGAGCCAACGTTCCGCATACAAATTTTAAACGCGTTACCGAATTGTGAAGTCCGCCTTTCGCATGCGATTTTCCGAGTTTCCCGACGTCACTGTCGCTTCATCGAATCCTACTAAATAACTAAATAGAGCGCGACTAATGGCATTGTTGTTGTTGTTGTTGTTGTTACTTGTTCGTTTGTTTCGCGAGACAAAGACGAACTCTACGAAACCCGATTTGATAACTGCCGCCTGTTACAACACACGACGCACCATTTCCGAATTCATCATTCTCATAAATATTTCAATTAGGCGTGCAATTTGAATTCTGAATACCGCATATGTGCTTTTAAGTGTATTATGTTTCAGTTTAGTTCTATTGTTCATGTTTTGAACGAATTAAATGGGTGCGTAATTGAATTTTGATGATCATATGTGAAATAATTATCGGGTGATTTAAAATGTTTTTTTTTTTCTTAAGAAATAATTATTCGATATAAACAAATTTTATACCAAACAATATTATATACTTCAGTTATATATTCATTTTTTTTATATTTTATAGCTTAAAATCTTCAGAAAGCCGAAATATGTCTATAATGTCTGTAATAGGACCCATATCGATCTTGGAACACTTTTTTCAAGTATCGTTATATTTATTGGGTCGAATTCAAATTTAAACATCGCTAACGAACTATTTAACGAAAAGTTTATTTGATCAATCGACTCTTAACGAATCTCTCGTTTTGGAATCCTTTTTATATTGTGTTTGCGCACACGTCCCCGGATATCTACACCGCCAGCATAATGCGGTATCCGCTAAATAGGCTTTGTCGAGTTTTGACGACCCTCAGACCATATAAAATGTACAGAACAAATAAAAAAGAACCCAAGACACAGGATCAAGGCTAACTAACCGTGCGGGCCCCAATTATCTTACCCGAGGACTTAATTAATCCGTGACGCAACTTTCGTCCTTCTTTTTATCCCCGGGACGTACTGCAAATAAAAAATATATATACACAGTCGAATTTGCCGGGCCATGGACAGTATCTGTCGTCTCCTTCCGGTGCGAATTTGCGCGGGAAAAATTCGGAATTCATTCCGGTATTAAATTTCGCGCGCGTCCCTTTCAATTAGGGCGCCATTCGTTCGCGCCGTTTCCTCTGCTTTATTATTTGCGTTTATATTATATTATTATTTTCGGGTGTGGACGAAGTGTCTTCGCTAATTTTTGCCCTATTCAATCTCGGGAACGGCCCACTTTATTCGCATAATGGAGGTTTTAGCGTGTTCGGAAAATTGCACGGACGTTATTGTGGATTTAGGCTGATTCGTTTTTTTTTTCGTAATGGGATTTTAAATTGAATTTCCGATTGGTATAAATGGATATACACGCTTCTTAATCCCTTTATATACTGGTATGAGAGTCAGTGGAACAATTAGCAATGCTCGATCGTATCTCGAAAGAGCTAAAAGCCCCACGAAGGCAACAAAGGTCACTTGCCCGATGGGTCGACACTGCTAGGCCTGGTCATCATGAAGCCTTACGGATGATGGACGACGTGGCATTACACACTCGTCTGTGTCTCCGCACAAAACTATGTTTCCATATTCCTATGCGGAGGAGGCGGTTCCCACAGTGGGTAGCGTGAGAATACCACAAAATACCACGAGAGTGGGTACGAGCGTAAATCGTAGTACGTATGTGTGGCTCGGCGTGTATAAATCAGGTTTCGTGTGGCCATTCCGAATTCGATCGTAATTACAGTCTACGGGCTGTCGTCCGTTGCGGAAACAATGCTTGATGAATTGTGTTGAGGATTCGCAGTCATCGGGATACGTATGGTGTGTTGCGAAATGCAGTCGGTTGGGGAGTGCAGTTCTGTGTTGGATGGCTTTATGGAAATGTTCTGATTGAAAGAAATCGATATTGAGATCTGTGAATAATGGGAACAGTGCTTGATGAATTGTTTTGAGGATCGCCAGTCGTCGGAATGCATTATGTTGCAAAATGCAGTCGGTTAGAGAGTGCAGCTTTGTATTCGATGGCTTTATGGAGATGTTCTGATTGAAAGAAATCGATATTAACTTAATCTGCGAATAATAGAAACGATGCTTGATGAATTTTTTTGAGGATTCGCAGTCATCGGGATACGTATGGTGTGTTGCGAAATGCAGTCGGTTGAGGAGTGTAGCTTTGTGTTTGATGGCTTTATGGAGATGTTCTGATTGAAAGAAATCGATATTGAGATCTGTGAATAATAGAAACAGTGCTTGATGGATTGTTTTGAGGATCCCCAGTCATCGGAATGCATTATGTTGCAAAATGCAGTCGGTCAAGGAGTGCAGCTTTGCGTTTGATGACTTTATGGAGATGTTCTGATTGAAAGAAATCGATATTGAGATCTGTGAATAATGGAAACAGTGCTTGATGAATTGTGTTAAGGATTCGCAGTCGTCGGAATGCGTTATGTTGCGAAATGTAGTTGATTGAGGAGTGCAGCTTCGGTTGATGGCTGCTAATGGGCGAATGGTTTTCTGAATGAAAAAAATTGATACTGAGATGTAAATAATAATTATTTTTTTAATTGAGTGCCTTTGGTCATATTTACATTGATTATATTTTAATTGTAGCGTTCGTAGTTCGTATACGGATGCTATTTGTGAAAATTATAATTGGCAGTTTAATTATACTATAGTAGATGATATTAATTGTTTAAAACTTTTTTGTTATTATATATGACGATTAAAAAAAGCATGCAATTGTGTCAAAACTAAAAATAAAAGTTTATTATGTCAATTTTTAACTAAAATCATTACGACTGTGAAAAGTGCTTAAAATTTATGTTATTGCTCAATTTTAGTCAAAGATAGAAAGAAATATGAGGGAAACTTACGAATTATATAGCTGAATTTGCATAAAAGTTTGATGCTATTGAAAAATTAATTTTCAGAACGTTACCCGCGATTGACGTTTCTGGACCATATTTTGCATTTTTCATCAGCACGTTAAAATATTGAAAGCTTTTTCAGTTGAAAGGTGTCGCATGTGAAAATCCGCACTATTTTCTACCTATGCTAAAAATTTCAATATTTCACACGCTCGACCCTTTGACATTTTCCCCATTCACTTTTAAATTCCGACACACACAAAGTATACATTTGACAACAATGTACAATCTTCGTTCATTCTTATCTATGTTTTTTTCAATATATTGATTTTTTCTTATTTTTCTTTGCAGTTTAACCGTACCTGGATATCAGGGAAACCTCCAAGCCGGAATGGTACAACCAGTCGCGATGGCTGCATGGGAAAGATTCGGAGTGGAATTCATCTTGACTTTCATAGTGGTCTTGACGCATTGTGTTTCAGCTGAAAGACCAAGAATACCTTTTGGAGCTACTTCATCTCCGGCATTAGCTATCGGAGCTGTTTATGGCGCTTGTACATTAGTTTCCGTAAGTAATTAAATTTTATTGGCACTTTTAAATATTCAAGACGATGTTTGTTTAAATCTCGACGCATTGTATACACTTTTGATAATCTTCGTGCACGTAAACGGAAGGCATTGTCATATTTTACGTTCGGCTTTAATCCGTCCGTAGGACGATTCCGTTTTACGACCGCTATCCGACAATGTCTGGGATTAAATAACACTAGAGCCTTGAAATCCGGTAGGAAGTACACTAAAACCTCGATTATCCCAGTGGAAAGCGATAATAAAATGACCCCATCGACCGAAGCTTCGTGTACACCGACCTAATTGCTAATATGCAAATTTAACAAACATTTGCTAAATATTGTTATTTTGCAAACACGCCGAATCGATTCGAATATTTTAATGGATTATTTTATATCATCATCCGTTGTTGGACAGAGAAATTTTATTCTCTTCAACTTTTATTTATCTTATTATTCAATACATCTTTTTATTATTTCTATTGTCTTTTTTTATGGTTTCTCAAGTACTATTTTAGTACTTTACAAATCCATCTTCTATCCAAACTTTTTGTCACGTAACCTATCCTCCGACGTTATCTATTATATCTATAAGATTCGTCACTTTGGTCGTTTTTTTCACTCATGTATCCCTTTTCTTGTCCCTTCTGGTTATTCTTAACATATTATATCATACATCTTTCCATATATACAGTAAAACTTTTATTTTCTCCTTACATAAAGATTATTTTATATAGACTATAATAAAATCTCATATCTGAGTTATATTCAAATGAATTTCTACTATATTATACAACCATATACAAAAAATATCTCCTATATATAATCACGGATATCTGTGTGTGTCTGTCTGTCCGTCTGTTCGATGACGCTCGCGACTTTTTCACGAATATGGTCTTTATATGCGTATACAGTTAATGTCTATAATATGATGCTAATTACCTACGGCCTCTGGCTTTGTCTATATGTCACAAACAATTAACAAATGAATTATTTTGATTTTATTAATTAAATATTAAATATTCAAATCGGGTACACATTTCGGGTTCACACAATCGGGTTTTCACATTTTATCGTTTTCCGTTTCTTAAAAAAACCACAGCCGATGTTATTAACATCGGACCTACATACTATATAGCAATTTACTATTAAAAAATTGTATCTGATTTTTAATTTTTATAAAAAGTCCACTACCAAATTTTATTTTTGATACTGGCACTATTTGATGTTTAATTTGCCGGGCGGACCCCGATTAAGATGTTAATTTCATATATGTCACGTAATCCATTTTGCAACCAAAAAAATATCATCCCATCGCATTTACATAATCAACCATCATCCAATTTCCATTTTATTCAAATTTGAACCGTCCAAACCGAAAACAATCAACCACAACATCCCGTAGACATCCTCCCGATCGATCCCACACCTAAAACGAAAAGACGGAACGGTTTCGCGAACGGAAAAGGACATTTTGAAAACGGCGGCCATCGGCGATGATGCAGGTCACGTATCGTTCGGAGGTCACCGTTTTGTACAACGATTAAGCATTTGACTCTCTCGACCTGGACACCTCCTACTCCTGCACGCGACGATACATCCACAACGAGCCGAAAGATGTACGATGATGTACCGTGTACGATGTACGATGTTTTGTGTGCACGGTTCTTGTGGTCTTCTTCGGACAAGTAGAACGGCCGATGACGACAAAGGCGAACAAAGACTAACGGTTTTGAATGAAACGCGCACGGAATGCGAAATTGTTTCGGTGTGCGTAGATTTTTATTTTTTTTTTAGGACGGATCGATGCCGATGACCATTTTCGATGAGTTGACCGTTTGTTGATTTGATCGATTGGTGGGATTTTGAAGTTTGATGATATACTAGTATATAGGCCCGATGTTAATAACATCGGCTGTGGTTTTGTTAAGAAACGGAAAACGATAAAATGTGAA
>JAOXNN020000039.1:968173-989809 GCA_028571205.2 Hydropsyche betteni | reverse complement strand
TTAAATATTCAAATCGGGTACACATTTCGGGTTCACACAATCGGGTTTTCCGTTTCTTAACAAATCCACAGCCGATGCTATTAACATCGGGCCTATATACTAGTGTAATATAGTGATAAAAAATTCTCAAAAATCGATCACGACCGCCAATTGTCGCCGAAAACACATTCGAGAATCCGAGTGCGCATTATATAAAAATGTCTCGAAAAAAAAAAAAACGGCTCACCTGCCTCTCAGGTATGCGGACGTGTCCGAATTCCCGGGACGGGATTACGTAGCGGGACAGAGCGGGACGAGAAATGCGACAAACGAAACTGCACCGGGCCATACAAAAGTGCAGTGCGCAAGCCGTACGTGGCCTTTGTTATGGGCCATAATGTACATGCGATATGTTCGCTATGCGAGTTTTATAATGTTCGATGGTGTTCGGAGTGCGGAATCCACTTTTCGGGCCGGTAATGCGATTTGTGATTTTGGGAGGCTTTCGAGTCGGTTTAATGAATGGGTTCGTTTCGTAAAGTTGAAGGAAACGTTTATTTCGGGAAAATGAGTCGGTTTGAATGTCGCAATGGTTTTGAAACATATTATACTTGAGTGTGCATTTCTTGCGATTGAAGCGTGAGATTGGTAAATGCCGTCTTAATGATTTCGACATTTCGTTATGTACTTAAATCGATTTCTCGCTCAACTTATACGTATGGAATAATCAGTTTTATCAATCAAAGTTGTAACTATAATTTAGTGTAATACTTTCAATTTTATATATGTAAGCGTTCAGTTTTATCAATCAAAGTTGTATTATGATTTAATTAATACATTCGATTTCGATATTTTTTGTAAAATTGCTCATTAAAACTAACGTTATCAATTAACGCTCTTCAGTTTCCACCTGCACCTCTATTAATCACTGATTAAAACACTCACAACGGCACAAAAATTAAAACACGCGATCGGAAAGGTCTTCGACCACTTTCGAAGCCTTTTTTACCTCACTTAACAATCTAGACATATATTTTTTTCACGATCATCTCAACTTTGTTGTTGCCGAAGATGCGTCCCGTTCGCCAGATGCGATTTGCGTGCCCTTTCCTTAACGAAAAAAGCCGAAAATAAATAAACCAAAAAAAGAAGAGAGAGAAATCAACTTCAGAAGCACCTGCCCTGAGGAGGGTACACTTTCGTCTCCGTCCTCATCATCATTATTAAACCTTCGCCGAGGAATCCAGCATCTGCCGTAGAACTGTCGGGAATTTTTGATTCAGAAATTGTCTTATTTTATGAATTTTTTAATGTATTAATTGAGCCGTAAATGAATGCGAGTGTCGGGTACTCAATTGAGAGATTAAATTCGCATTTGTGCAAGTGCGTTGTTGAAATTTTAATGCTGCTCGTTTAAAGACGCTTCTTCATATAATAATTTGAATGAAATTTTAAACGATTCAAATTAGATTATATAGAAAAAAAATCGAATTTCGATTTTAAAATGTACAATACTTGTCTATATATAAAAAAAATTAAATTGAACATCTCAACTAACAATCAAGAGTCGACTACACTTTCAATTTTCCGGACAATCGTGTCTACTTTCGGCAAAATTAGGCCGTTTTACATTTCGGGGGGGTTGTTAGTAGACCGCCGATAATTTTCCATTCCGTTTGTGGAGAACTTTCCGGAATTAATTCGACGAGATCGTTAGCTCGGCCGAAAGCCGCAAAAGTTTATATATTATATTAAAATGCGCGTATATAAATTATGACATTGTTATATAATGTTATGTATGCGATCGCGGAGGACAGCTGCCGGGGGCCAGTTTTGCTCGGATTCAAATTGTATTAAAACCGGCGGCGCGAATTAATTAGCGTTTCGAAAGTGTCGTTGCAAATTGTCCGTTCGATAAAAGTTGGTTGTGAATCGTGGAGATTTATTGTCGTTTTCTTTTCAGATGCCTTCGCTGAATCCTGCGAGAGCTTTGGGACCTGCTTTTGTGCTGAATCGATGGGAGCAACAGTGGGTGGTTTGGGCTGGTCCAGCTGGGGGTGGAGCAGCGGGAGCTTTGCTCCATGCTTTGGTGCTTGCAGCTCGTCGTCCGAATTCTCCTGATTCTCCCGAGCCTGATTCTTCAAGTGTTCAATCTGATGAAGATGCATATGATCGTCTTGATAAGCATAAGCATCATCATCACGGACACACTCCTGCTTATTCCACATATCGTCCAACAGCTGCTCAACATGCTTCAGGTATGATATATTTTTTAAATCTATATCATATAAATTCAATAATGAATAAACTAAAAGAACATTTTTCGGTTTCAGGAATTGGAAGTTATTGTCCTACATTGACAGCAACCAGTTTATATCCTGGAGGTGCAGCGGCTAATAAATTAGAACGCGTGGAATCATTGTATGGAGGTACCCGCTCGTTGTATTGCAGATCTCCTCCACTCACAAGGGCCAACCTTCATCGATCACAATCAGTATACAGTAAACCTCCAAGAGCAACAGCGGCAGGTGCAAATGCACAATTACCTCCACCGGGACCACTTTTACCGGCACGCTCTTTATACCCACCGAGAATGGATCAACTCATTGCACACAACCAGAATGCTCATAATCAAATGCAAGCTAGAGAATCTACATATGGCACACGACCCACCAACAATACATCTTCGGTTAGAGAAAATCCTCCTGCCAGTTACGGACCTCGTCAAAACCCAACTGGAGCTCCGGGAACGATTCCTACTAATGATACTAGAGAAGATGGTTCAAAAATGACCCGTAGACCGGAAAGCATGTACGGTATGGTTGTTTCTCAACCGAGAAGGAATCAATCAGCACAGTCTGATGATTCATCGTATGGATCGTACCGTGGCGCCCCGGCTCCAACTGTGACACAAAACGGTGGACCAGGAACGTCTGTCGGAGGGGGATATCACCATCACTTACCACCACCGGCTACACACCAGTACTAAATTCCTGTGGAATGGGAATAATTAGTGTTTTTCAATTTGATAAGACTTGTCGATGTGTTCAATGATGTTTGTTTTGAGCAAACAATGAATATACATAGACTTAATTATGTTTATTGAAATTAAACTGTAAATGTGTCGATTAAGAAAGCACATTTGAAAACTGTACTATTTCATATTTCTAGTTATAATTAGTGTATATGACGGAATCTTAAATGTATTATCTTGAATTTGTTTTGTGAAATGTCAATTTGTGACTTTTCATTGATACCTTATTAACTTTTTATATGCAATTTATTTTACTTTTCGAGAATAAGTGTTGTGGAATCTTGATGTGAAAATGCAATAATTTCTTAAAAGAGTGATAGACTGTTAAAAGGACATAATCATTAAAATATATCATGAATTTATAGTGAAGAATGTTTTCTTTATCTACCTCTGTGAATTTTTTCAAATTATTTAAGTAATGTAAGTTCCTCTATAAATATATAAAAAAGTAAGTTTATCGAGATTACACTAATGGAGTGTAAATTTATTGAAAAAATGTAATTATTTGTTTTATTATAATACATTGAGATAATTCACTCCTTTTGTAGATATTTATAGTAAATTTGTATGTGTATAATAAAACCTAATGATGTTATTAATAAATTTTGAATTTGTATGGAAAATTATTATAATTATATTGAATTTAAAAAAATAATTATGAAAAACATACATGAAAATTAATTCTGAAATTTTTGTAATGTTTAAATAAAAAATACCGATGTAAAATTTTTACATAATATATTGATTTTAGCCAAATTGTTCATTTCATTATGTGTCTTATTAGACAGAACTCTCCCATTTTCCACTCATATTTGACTGAAAAAGTAAAAAAATGAAACAACAGTATAAAGGCAACACACGTATTTTATTAATAAAGCATAATTATTTTCTAGTTAATTCCCGTAACAAAAGATGATGATTGCCTTGAAAAATTGCGATTATCATGCATAATTGTGGCACAATATTAATTGTATATTCGATATATGTCATACAAAAATCTTAAATTATCTTATAAGCTGATTTGTTTATGCATCTATTTTATTATCAAATAATCTCAGTGTACAAATCATCATTGTAAGTAAAGCCATTGCTTTTTTTTTTAACATCTTGCAAATGAAAAGCCAACGATTTCTATATTATTGTACTGTCTTAACCAATTTTATCCGAGAGATGATCGTAAAATAATTTAAATTCAGTGCACATCTCAATGTCAATATAATTTCAATAAGATGATTCGATTACTAGGTTTAGTGATATGATTAATGTTGGATTAAATGTTATTCCTCTATTAAAATATTAAAAAGATTCTTGCTATTTTGATAATTATTCTATGTTAGTTTAACTCGTACAAATAAACGTTATGCCGACATGAACCTCCGTGAGTTCCAACACTATCATACCATTTATCACCGATGCGATAAAACCAATCCATTTCAAATTTGTTCCGAATCGAAAAACAGGATACAATTTCTCACGATATGTTCCATGACAATTATATTTACTGTGTTTGGATTCGTCACAAATGTAATAAACGCCGTGTCATATAAAATGATATAAAATTGGTCTTTATATGTTAAAATTTGGGGGAGCGGGTGTATCTAAATATTTTGACATAAGACATTTCATTTTTTTTTCAAAGCACAGCAAAATTGTCAGCCGCCAACAATAAAAAATATGAAACATCTAGGTGAGCGAAAATTCAAAAGCACGTCCGTGTGCATCGTACATGTAGTTTTAAACAGATAGGTTTTGTTTTAAGTGACTTAAAAAAAATATAGATATCACATTGGATCACAATTGAGCTATAATAGTCAAACATAGACAATATTCGCCATAAGTCTAAGTTCTAGAAAATACCAGTAAAACATCTCTCATCTCAAAACAGTAAAAATTGCAAAATTTCAGTCATCAATAAAAATGTCATATTCTTCATGTTTTTGGAACAATTACCATAGAATAGAAATTTAATAGAATATAATTTAACATGTACACGGTAGATGTCCACATTGACTTGTCATTTGCTAGTTTTTGATTTATTTGTCTGACCCTGCTCTACCGAAAGTGAATTTTTGTATAGTAATCAAATTTTACAACAATGATATAAATAAGTTAAAATAAATATTAAATTATTTGTTGTTATTTAATAATTTAAAGTTACCTTCGGTTAGTGTTATCTACCGTATACGTATATACAATAAAATAAAGCTAAAACAGCCCATTTTTTTTTTATCAAAAATTTTGTGAAAATACCGTTCAATTGACCACATCCGCAATTACCTCTATAGATTTGCTCATTTTTATTTTTTTCTTTAAATTAACTTTAAAAATTATATTAACACAAATAATTTCAATGCAATAACATAAGACGATAAAATTTTACAAATATGGAAACAAAACATTAATTACTTTTTAATACTTTACAGTTAAAACATCAAAATAATTATAATATAAAACACGAGATTCGAATACTCGCGATATCAACTGTTTAAGGCAACATTCTCATACACAAATGACAACACAGGTAGAGCTGAAACAATATTCGCTCGAAACAATCACGCAATTATTCGCTAAAGCTGTCGAAAGTTTTTTGTTGTTCAGAATGTGTCGAAGAACAAAAAGCCCATACAAAGTATAATAAAAAAAAAAACAATAATCTTAATCATATCAACTCAATAAAGTATATTATTAAAATATACAACTTGCAAAGAGGGTGGTCCACTATAAATGTATTTCTTCCTACATTTTTTTTATATAACCTATTATTGTAAAATAAATTATTTTTACCACTTTGCAAGTTAGAATGAAAAATATAAAAGATCTTACATTTGATTAAACTCTATTTAAATGCATGAAACTTTTCCAATACTGAAAAAATAATACAAAAAAAAAACTTAATAATTATCCTCTAAACACCGTGTTATAAAAAAGAAGTGCATAAAAATTGACCGTTTAGACGCAAAGTAAGTTAATGAAACAATTATAAAATTGAAGCTCTTAGATTAATTGTTATTTGAATCTGAAACATTTCGGCTATTAGAAGAGAGTTTCAGAACATAGCAATTCGAAACATAAACTTTTTTCATGCAATCACTTTCAGTTAATAACATTCATAAATAAATTTTACAGATTGTGTTTCTATTTTTGACACGAGATGCTAAAAAGCAACGGCAGTGTTGCGAGTAGTTGGTAAAGATGTTGCTATCTTGTTTAACGTTTGTCTCACACTTAACAGAGACATCCTCCTTCTGAATCTTGCTGATCGCCGCCAAGAGGGGGTTGAGTTTGTAAATCCACAGCTATATTTTTGTTAAGGACAATATTCAATAAGATTTCGATAAACAATCGTAGGCTAGGAAAAATAATACATAACCCATAAGTCTGTTATACGAGGCTGCCTTTATTGAAATAATAAATAAATTAAAGGAATACATGTAGGCATGAAAAGGTAATTATACATCATGTACACGGTTTTCAAAATTACAATAGTATAGGATGAAATTATTTCTAATTAAGTACGTTGAAACGTATCAAAACAAGCCTCTGTGTCTAAATACTTGCTTGCTGATAATGCAAAAGTTTTCATTTTGGCCGATCAGTTAAAAAGTTGGGTCAAAATATAAACATCGAAAATTATAATATCTTAAAAATAATATATTAAATGCAGTAACATGATAAAATTGCTGGTATAAAATATATGCAATAATATAGATAATCTCTTTGATCAACTGTTGAAATTAAGGAATGTATGTAGATTCAAAGAAAACTAAAGTATGGTATAGAAAATTTCACTATCAAACGGCATGTATATTTCCTTCACTTCAAGTGACATTTCAAATATGAATTACAAATAGAAAAACGAGATTAAACATTAAAATCTATTATATAATTTAAATTATAAGGCACCATATATGTAAGATAAAAACAAATAAATGTAATTTTATAATCAGCGATGTTGACTGATCAAATTTTTCAATATAAAAGTGTATTAAGTAAATTGAATGAATTCGTTAATGTTTATATAATTTTCATACAATTTTATAATTATAAAATATTTTTTCTATAAAATAAATAGTTAATTGTATGGATTAACTAGCTTAAGTTAATATTTTCAGTTAAAATTTTAGATATTATTGTTAATTTTGAATTAATTTAATGAGCATAGCTTGAAAATTGAGATATGAATGAACTCATCAAAATCGACGAGGTAAAACAGGTAACTATAATATAAAATCTAAGAAAAACTTATGTAATACAGTAAACGCTCCAAGTGATGTTATTTGTATTCATAAAAAAATACTAGGTAAATAGAAAAAAGTTTAAAGTTTCCGTTGAGGAACATAAATATATATATTATATTAAAAATTTTCATATAATTATAATTATATTACATAATTGACACTGTACAGTGGTGGAAATAAAGTTTATGAAAAAAGTATTATACAAAATTATTTCGCAAAATGGCACGTTTATGAAAACATAAATTTCAAGTAACAATATTTTCAAAATTTGAAAATCCAAATGAATTTATTTAGATATTAAAATAATTAGCGTGTTGATTAAAAATTAAATTAACTTGTTGATTAGAGTCTATCAGTAAACAATGTTGATTAAGCGAAACAAAAAGAAGTTTACTGTATTACACGTAATTAATCCAACTATATACATAATTATATTATTACTTTATAAGGTAAGTCAATATCATATTTTTTCTATCAACATTGAATTATTCCCAAATTAGTTTAATAAATTAAAATATTACCACAAAATTGGAAAAATATTGCCATCTAAATAAAATAATATTGCAAAGGGAGTCTCGACAATCGAAACGTATTTCAATGTTGAAGAAGAGCTTTATAATAAAATAAATAATATTATAAATCCTTAACCAAAAAAAAAAACAACAAAATATAAAATCTAATCACTTCCGATCATATATTTACAACATTATATAATAAAAGCAAAATTTCGATCAAATTACTTTAATACTCTTTTTACAAATCAAAAAAATTATTATAGAAAGAATATTTTCGTGTACTTTGAAAACATTTTTATATTTTACCAGAATATGTGACAAGCCCAATTTTCCATATTCAAAAAAATCGGTGATTGTATTTGACAGTTTTTCTTGTAATAATAAAATTCTATAGTGAAATTTCTATATTATACAGTAATTTTATCAGAGATGGAAAGATTCAGATGAAAAAATGACAATTGGGTTCGTCACATCTTAGTCACTGAGCTTAATGATTCAAATCATGTACTAATGATCAAAAACAAATCAAAGTCCATTTTAGAATTACCGTGCTATCTTACGAGTGAAATACATGTTAATAAATAATAATTTGGAAAAATTAATCACATAGCAAAAGGTCGGAAGCATGCGATGCGAGCGAGTAACAATTACTAATTTTATGTTGTTCCTTTGAATGCTACAAATTATATTTATATACTATGTATAGTTTCATGTAAAACAGATATACAAATCCGTACCTAAACATATCACTGAAATTAAGACTGTCGTCCCATACAAGCAATTAAAATGGACGAAAATTTGTATAAATATACACTATCGATATTTTACATTTTAATCAGCAGGCACAACCACCGTCTTGGTCTTTGACTTCGTTGGGTGTATCTTTCAGGACAACTTCTTGCACTACGAACGCAAATCATTGAATTAAGGAAAATAATGAAAACAATAGAAAAGCAAAGAAAAAAGCCCAATCGCTATATGCAAAATATTTTATCACGTTGATTATAAAAATAAATAATGAACTCCAATTCCAAATAAATTAAAATATTAGCGTGATAAAATATTTTTTGTGCATATAATCTAAAAATTAAAACAGCAGTTGCAAAAAAGTCAATGGTGCAATAAAGCTATAATTTACATGCAAAAATTTGAAAACCAAGCATAAAGTTACTTACGAATATCAATTAAATGTTATTTTGAAATGTGTACTGAAAAAATTTGTTTTGTCATGACAAATATACTAATATTTTATCAAAAATGATCAATCCTATGAACATACATGATTTAAATTTAAAAAAAACGAAACTTTATCGAACTGAAAACAAAACGGTCAATCCATGTCAGTGTTGAATGAAAATATTTCAACTTACCGAAAGAAAGAACATTTACCAGTGACACATTGAACAAAAATCTAAAAACGTTCGAGTATAAAAAAAGGATACTGTCTTCTGGAGGTTTGTTTTCTGTTGAATCCATGCCCGGAAGTGCAGCGGCGACACGTCGAAATAGCTATTGAAAAAACAATAAATGTATTTTTTACACCACCAAAATAAAAAGAAAATAAAATTCTTTAAACAAACCTGCTTCACATTATAACCAGCTTTAGCACTAGTTTCAATAAACATTACATTAAGATCCTTAGCTTTGCGCTCGCCTTCCTCGGCAGATACCTGTCGTTTATCAGATAGATCAGTCTTGTTGCCGACAAGCATTATAATTACATCGCCTCCACGTTCTGTGCGAACGTCGTCTATCCACTTGGATGTTTGATGAAACGAATTAGCATCTAAAAAAATGTTTTGTCGTTCGATAAGAATAATTATCAATAATTTATCGATTGTACAAAATTATAACTCACTAGTTATGTCATAAACTACAACTGCAACAGTTGAATCGCGAATATACGAAGGAATCAACGACCGGAATCGTTCCTGTCCGGCGGTGTCCCATAATTGTAATCGTACCGTACGATCTTCTAAGTACATAGTTTTTGATAGGAAATCTATACCTATTGTTGCCTGAAATTTTACAATGGAATTATTTTACATTTTGCTATGAAGATATGAACCGGAACTGTTAAAAAAATACCTGATAAGTATTATCGAAACTATCGTACATAAACCTAGTAATGATGGATGTTTTTCCAACTGAAAAAGAAAATTGAAATTTATTAATAGGAAAAGTAAAAATGTATTGCCGATTCATGAATTCTGGTATATGAATGATAACTGGCAAAGAAAAACGATAGTGAAGAAATTAAACTTCAATTAATTGGTGAATGTACATTTTTGCACATTTAAAAATACCATTGAACATTCAGTCATGTGAGAATTTAGCACACATAAGACACTTTCACATTTTTTTTTTGGAAAATTTCGTTTCCAAAGTAAATCAAAATGCATCAGAATACAAAATTGCTCATTATCATACAAAAGATACTGTAACTGACAACGGTTGAGTTAGTTTTTTTTTATCAGAGGAATGTGTGCACTTTTTAAATATTATCTGCTAAACATGATAACGTCAGAATTGATTAAATATTCACCTTTTTGTTGTGCAAACTCATATTATTTTTTTGGAACAACAAAATATTTGAACAAATGATTAGTAAACTAGTTCATCGCCATAAAAATCATTTGTAACAAATCAATGTTCCAATGATTGAAATATTGTACAATATTAGTATTTTTTAAATTCGAATCAATAAAATTAACCAATTAAATAATCAAATGTATGCAAATTTGAATTTATTCAGGAATCTTTCAATACAAAAAGTCTGACAATAATATTTTCAACAATCCATCGTTTGTAACACTAAAATATTGTACAAAATTTTTATTTTTTAATACTAATTGATAAATTAACCAATTAAACAATGAAACGTATGCAAATTTGAACTCATTCAAGAACCATTCAATAAAAATAGTCTGACAATAGATATTTATAACAAATAGTTCCCGCAAATGAAATATTGTACAATAGTTTTATTTATTAACACGAACTAATAAAATTATCCCATTAAGTAATGAAATATATGTAAATTTGTACTTATTCTAGAACATTTCAATAAGAGAGTTTAACAATAGATATTTTCAACAAACCATCGTTCCCATGACTGAAATAACGTTTAATTTTTGTATTTTTCAATTCGAATCAATAAAATTACAGTAAACTCCTCCTATAACGTGGAATCTATCTTGTCATTATAGGGGAGTTTAATTCATTAAATAATAAATTTATCCAAATTTTAACACATACAGAAACCTTTCAATGAAAAAAATCTGAAAATTGCTATTACCATACAAATTATCATTCCCATGACTGAAATAGTGTTAAATTTTTTTATTTTTCAATTCGAATCAATAAAATTAATAAATTTATATTAATTTTGGTACATCCAGGAATATTTCAATAATGAACAATGAATGAAAATACCTATTTTTCAAACAAATTATCGTTCTCTTGATTGAAATAGTATAAAATATATATATTTTTCAATTCAAATCAATAAAATGAACTTATCAAATGACGAAATATACACAAATTCAAACATAATAAAAAAATCTGACTATAGAACACTTTCAACAAACTTTTGCACAATACATTCCAAAACGAAAATTCCCCATCACCGCGACCCATCTATAGACCGATACGATCGCAAAGCCTCCACGACCTTCTCACGTCCGTACAAAAAACCGAAACGGTACCCAACTTCCCAGCACAGCGAACGGAAACGCGTGGGAACGACAGTGACTCATTACAAACGACGAGCACATATCGATCACCATCGCTACATCTTTGGCCCTTACCCCATAAAAGTTTCAAAAAAGAGCGCGAAACAATTAATATAATGGGAACGACAGTGATTCATTATTAACGACGAGCAGATATCGATCGCCGCCGCTATATCCTCGATCCCTTTGCTTCCGTACGATTAAAAGTTTTTAAAAAAAGAGCGCGAAACAATCAGATATTATGGATAGTGTGGTGTGACGGGAACGACAGTGACTCATTATAAACGATGAGCACATATCGATCGCCGTCGCTGCATCCTCGCGCTCTTTACCTAGATGCGATTAAAAGTTTCAAAAAAAGACCGCGAAACGATCGGATAGTATGGATAGTGTGGTGTAGGGTGATGATCGATGATGGAGACTCACCGCTCTGCTCGCCGAGGAAGACGAGCTTGAACTTGCGCAGGGGGTTGCCGAAGTCGCCGGACGACGACATCGCGTGGCCGGCGGTGGTTCCGAGGACGTGGACGAGGAGTCGGAGCGGTTTCCTGGCGGCGGTCTGCCAACGGGGCACGAGTCAGCGAGTGCGAGACACCGCCGCACGCACACCCGCTCGCCGACTCACACGCACTCGCACGCCAGCCAACTGCGGAAGGACAACGCCCTTCGAATGGTGAAGGTGACGTTTTGGGGTGTTGGCGCTTTTTGGGGTTGTAGCGTTTTGGGGGGTTGCGGATGGTGGTCGGATGGGTTGGTGGTGGGTTTTTTTTGGAATGTGCGGCGCGGTCCGGATAATGAACATGGGAGTTTGTTGGGGTGGGTAGGGTTTTGGCGGTTTATAGAGGTGAGTTGGTGTTGTGGCGCGTGTGATATTATGGGTGAATGTGTTGTGTTTGATGGTGTCGTTTAAAATGGCGTTCCGTGAATGAGTGTTCCAACCTCCCGAGCGGTGAAACGCGTTTATACACTACATGCACTGGTGAAAGTCGCTTATTACCCACGAGTGTGGCTCATTACCTTTACTGAACTTTTCATAACTTTTACAGAATTTGCTCCTTTAGATTTTGATATCCTAAATTTTAGTCTTTCGTGGCGCTCGTTGTTTCATCTTGTTCATACGTATGTGGACATTGCCCCAGATATCACCGATCAATGACAACACAAAGATTTGACGTTGTCGTGCACGTGACACTAGCGCACATTGTCGTCAGTGCGCAAACGTATCGCGTTCGATAGTGTCAATTGCGCAAACCTCTGGTCGCAGAATTCAATTTCGAATAGAATAGGGTTCTAGGCGTTTTATAGAAGTGATTTGATAGCATTGATTGGTTGTTTGCTTTTTTTTCAACGATGAAATTTATTCATTTCAATCGTGTACTAAATAGCAGTGACTACAGACTTGAACGATAATTATAAATACCTTCATCTGAAATCTTTTCAAGCAACATAAGAACCGAAAATGTCTGGTATTTACCGTAAATGGTGGACCAGACATCCTACTTTAGGGAGGATTGTCTTCCTTTTGGAAACATTTTTCTCTTATAAGGAAAATTTTCCTTCAATCAAGTTTGGTAAACGGGAAAAGTAAGATTTTGAAATTTTTTGTATTATCTTCTAAATGCGCTATTGTTTTTTTTTTTTCAGAGAAGTCGGTCTTTGTAAGCATTATGTTTTTGAAAAATATATAGTGATTTCACAGAAACAATTAAAAGAAAATGTTTCTTTAAAATTGAAAAGGCTTTTTTGTTAGGGAGAAGGTTCCAACTATGATTTTGGAAACCTAGAGGGGGGGTGTGATAATTATTTCTCTTAATTTTAGCACTGAAAGACGGTTTTTGTATTGAAAATTTACTTAAAAAAATACAAAGAAATAATAAATATTGTTGAGTTTTTTTAATATCCAATTTCACCAAAGTGTCCTCCTTTGACATTTTCAGAACCTGACTAAATTATTTAGTGAAATTAGTTTGTAGTTTATACTAACAACCAAACTATTCTGCGGGGTTTGATTAAAAATACTATGAGATGTATTAAATTGAGATTAACTATCCTCACTACACAGCATAACCGAAGAATCAAGGAATAGACGGTGATTGCTTAATTCATGTTAATACTCATTATGATATTACACAAGAATACGAATTGTCAGTGACCAAGGACAACTGCAAGACCAATTAATGCTGCCAACTCACCCTTGTATAAATATAAGACGTTAAAATCCTAACATACCATACTTTATTGATTTCAAAACTTTACCTGAAAAAAATTGAATAAAATAAAATATCATTTTCACAAATTTAATGCCTTAAATATAATAATTTAGAATACATATCTAAATTTCTAAATAATTTATCTTAGGAACTGAATATAATAACAATCATAACTATGCGACAGACAAATCTGTCTCCCAGGTAACGTTAAATTGAAAACACGTTGCAAGCTTATCAGCAACAAAAATATATCGAACGATTAAAATTTACAATTACACTCTTCAGTTTAAAAAATTTTAAGAATATAACAACGGAAACTATTTCCGATTTTGCATTTCTGTCAGAATTCAAAAACGTCTCCGTTCGTTCGGATTCATCTCAACGACTATGACGTTACAAATTAAATCGTACGTCGTCCTGTTGAACTGGAAAAAGACAGTGAACAGGCACATCGGGAAAATTATGGTGATTAGAGCATTTTTCAACGCAGATCTTGCAAAGGCCACAGGAAAAGACAGGTGTGTCGCTGGATATACGAGCACCGTTTCCCTCGGCCTATTTTCGACGGCGGTTATGTTAGTGGCGTACACTACGCGGATCCCCAATATTAATTTTCCGGGAGTCGCTCCTAGCGGTATACCACCGACCATGTCGCTCAAGAATATCGCCTCGAAAAAGCAAGCACCCAATCGATTGATGACTTCTAAAATTATTATTTCGCTCGAGAATTCAACCATGAAATCTAAGTCTTCCGTTAATTGTTTGATCAGATGAAACGTTGTGGTTTTAGAGTTCCAGATACTATATTTTTCCAATTTACTAAAACAAAAATATTAAATAAATAATTCAATATGAATTGTATTTCAAAAAAATGTGTATACTTACATCAGATCTAAATAATCAATCATGATGAATGTGAATATAATTTTGGTAATGAAAATAAAGAGAAAATCGAGAAATTCTGCTAGCATTCGTTTCCAAATCGGTGGTATTACATATTCAACACCTTGATTTCTATTCGTCTCTGAAAACAAATCAAACATTGAATTTATACAATCACAACATTGCCATTTCAATACAAAAATATTTCCTAACGATCTGTATTATTTTGAGGCCGAGCTCCTACATTGTTAGGTCCTATGTTGATTCGCTGAGGATTAACAGTTTGATTCCTCAAATCTCTACCGTTCGACATCGGCTGATAGAGAGGCCACTGAATCGGATGCTGATAATTGTTGTTCAAGAATGAACCGCCGACTGGCGGCTGAAACTGAAGAGGCAACTGGCTTGCTAGGAAATAATAAGGAAGGTAGGCGCTGGCCTGCGCCATTTGAGACCTGTACAACCAAGATTTGAGCGACGCGAAGTACTTGGTCTTCTCGGCGACGATCTCTTCGTCGGTCATTTCAGGCTTTGTACTGGAATTTTCAGGCTTTGTACTCGAATTTTCAGATTTTGTACCAGAATTTTCGTCTTTGATTCCCTCCATATTGAATCTGAAGACGTACAAACGTCAACAAGACTCGATCGGTATACGATGTGTTTGGTCTAATTGTGCAGAAATGGTGAGCAAGTACCTCAACTGTCAATCGGATGATTTTTTATTTTTATTTTGTAAAATAAATTTAATGAAGACGTATAGTTTTTGATCAATTAAACTGAATCACCATAAAATTATCTATTTAATTATTTTCTTTGGTTTATTTTTTAATATTCCTACAAAATATTTTTACATTTAAAAAAATAACGGAGCGCGTTCCGTTTTTTAAAAAAAAGTGCCAGAACGCCGTTCCGACCTGTTCCGGTTCCCCTACGCCACTGATTAGCACATACCAATAATAGCACACATGACTTGTTTTAGAACAAATTGGAGATCTACATACGATTGAAATAAATTTTAAACCATTAAATGGATTATTTAACCATCATATCATCCTTTGACTGTCGTAAAATAATCCGTCTGTACCTACTATTTTCAGCATTTTTTTACTAGTATCGTTTGGGCAAACGTTCCACCGAAAAATTGTACTAAAAAATAAAAACTTTGTACATGTACAAATTAATAGATGAACAAAAATAAAAATCAGATTTTCGTTTATTGTTTGGCATTTCAATGGCCAATATTTAAATGGTCAGAATTTACATTCGATTTTGGTCAGAATTTTTATCCCGTTTATCAGAATTTATTTGATATTGGTTAGAGTTTTGATAATGTTCCGGTCAGAATTTTTATCGAAAAGGTCAGAATAAATATTGAATAGTCAGAATTTCAACTGGGCTCGTCAGAATTTATATTAAACGGTCAGAATAATTTTAAGAACCCTAACCTAACTTAACCTATTCTGACCGTTTCGTTATTGAACTCCGACCATTCATTGTTTCATTCTGACAATTCCTCATTTCATTCTGACCGTTTTCTAACCAAAACACGCTGAAAATTCTGACCATTTAACGTTTTGCCATTCGACTCGATCGACTCGCAACGTTGGTACAAACACGCGAATAAATCTTTACGTGTGGCAGCCCGAGCATGTCAGTAGCGGGCGTGCTCTCACTTGCGTCGGTCGCGCGCACTTCCGCGTCCCCCAAACGAAGCGATCCGAAGCGAACGCGCCCCCGCCAAAAATCTGAACGACGCCCCGAACGGGCCTCCGCCCCCGTCGGCCCCCCGCGCGGCGCAGAAGCCCTCCCCGGACCTCGGAGCAGCCCCGGACCGGCCCCCGCGACGCCCTCCCATGTGCACCTGCTGCTGTCGCTGGTGAGACAAACCATGAAGCCTTCATTTTTTGCAGCCTCCTGTCGTTATTTTGACGTTTCGAAGCGTGTTCGGGAAACGTCACGGTTTTTCGCACGTCACCGGTCGCGGCGACGAACGGTTCTTCTCGCCGGTAACAATTTCTGGTCTGAGCGTGCCGGTCAAGATTGGGTTTTTAGGGACGGGTCGTCGGGTTCGGTTCGTGTCGGTTTTCGAATCGGTGTTCGGTTTGGATGTGGGCTTTTTTACGGAACGGTCGTAAAACGATGATTTTTGTGTCGGTTTTTTTTTTGTTCGGTGTGAGAATTGTTTGCGATTTTAGACGTGTTTTATGTTGTTGTTTGATTTTGTGTGTAAAATGGATTTTTTTTTGTATTTTGAATGATTGAAATTGGGTATGTTCGTGTGTATGATACAACTCGTTAACTCTTTACGGCCGGTCACTCGGCACGGTCGTGCCAAGGAGGGGGCATAGGTTTTGGCCTTACTTGAATTTTAAAAATAATTACAGATTATACTTAAATACGTCAATATATATCATTTATTCACGATTGTAAATAAATTATTCGAATTTATACACATACTTCAAATGAAGAATATCATTTCTATGTACATATTTAAAAAGTTTTATTTTGCACCTCCTCTACAATAAATCTTATATTAGCTACGACCGTGGACTGGTGACATTTTTCAAATGTGAAATATAAATGTATTGAAATATATACTTTTAACTCTCACAAATAAAGTACAATAATCCCCTATAACGTCAAGATAGTTTCGACGTTATATGGGGAAATTTAGGAAATCAATAAATTAAACATTTTCTTTTTTTTTGGATATTTTTGCGAGTTAATTGTTTTTTCAAATACATTTGAAAAAATGACGTTATAGGGAGGGGGGGGGGGGTTACTGTATTGTACAAAAATAAACATAACATCAAAAAGGTTTGTTTGACTTGAAATCACTTGGTGGGCCAAATAAAATAATTCATGTTTTTTAAGGGCCACGCATAAATATTGTAAAACTTAATAATAATACAATAATTTTTAAATTGTAATTAAAAGAAAAACAACTTAAAATAGATGTTTTATTAGTTTTAAAATCATATCCCAAAAGGGCCAATCGAAACCTTCAATTGGGCCACATACGACCCGCGGACCTTACTTTGGCCATGACTGGACTAATCAAAAAAAGTAGCAACACAAAAACGAAACAAGCCAACACCCAATTATATAAACAAATTATCCTCACTTTTCATGATTAATCATCAAAATTCACCATCAACACAAAACTTCCCCCTTAATCCCGTTTAATTTTCACTTTTACGTCCAGTCGCACTCTCCGCAGTTAATTACATCAACTCCGACAGTAAAACTCATAATGCGTACTCTCCCAGCTTCCTCGTCGGCAACAACGAAATCCTTCTTCGGCCGTAAATTCGGCGGGAAAATCGATTCGTTTCGAATTTGGGTCGCGGCCGAAAACGGCCGGACAACAACTTTTTTTTCGGCTCTTTTCCACGGATCGGAATCGGACTTTTAGTCGGAGGTTTTGGAAGAATCGAGTGCATTTGCGTGCAAAACGGTCATATTTCATTCGTTGTGGTTATTTTGTATATAAAGCTGCGTAAATTTGTGGTCGTTTGTGTTTTTTCTATGTCCGATTTGATTGTTTCGTAATTCAAGGTTTGGTTGTTGATATCGAATGTGTTGCGGAATTTTCAATGTTTTGAAATAATAATCTTTGGACTTGATTGGAGTATTTACGAAAATGACGACTCGGTGTAATTATTTCTTTAAATACATATTTTTGAAATAGTGCAATTTTAGTCACCAAATCAGGTAATTCCCATTAAAAAAAATATTGATATAATACACATAGTTATTTTTTAAGTGTGTAAATCAATTTATTTGAATAAATAATGATTTGAATTCACATAAAAATTCATCATCATATGCAATCATTCGTCATTCGATATTGAACAAAGATCTCTCTAAAATTCTTATTAAATTAAGCAATTTTCATTATACACCCAATCCTCTTTTTACGCGGATACGTTCCGGAGACTACCTTGTAAAAAATATCCATATGAAAATTGGAAATGGGTTCCGTCGGTATATTAGGATAACTTTCAATTGATAACCACAGTTACATACTATAAAAGGCAAAAAATTAAATGGTCAGAATTTTTATCATGTTTTGGTCAGAGTTTTAATCAAAAACGCTCAGAATAAAATGAGGAATTGTCAGAATGAAACAATGAATGGTCGGAATTTAATAACGAAACGGTCAGAATAGGTTAGGTTAGGTTTTTTTAATATTATTCTGACCATTTAATATAAACTCTGACAAACCCAGTTTATATTCTGATAAATGGGATAAAAATTCTGACCAAAATCGTATTTCAATTCTGACCATTTGAATAGTAGCCATTACAAAAGTATATTGTCCTGCACCGAATCTTACCATTGTGGCATAACAAAAAATGAAAAAATCGTGCATTGAAAAGATTGGGTTATACACATTTCCACATCTATCTTTTTTTTTTTAATCTAACACTTCACACGTCCATTTATACTTCAACGACCAACCCATTATCAATTTAATCTAATTTACTCACATTTCCACACCATTTCTCGACACAGCAGTTTTTTTTTTCTATCAAAGATAAATTTTCCATTTAACACCTCGACTTCGCCTCAAAACACCGTTCGATCGATCGAAACATCGAGTCGTTTTACGCTATTTGTTTTGCATCATTGTCCCGCACCGTTAGACATTCGAAACGATCGAGATTCACGCCATCCGATAAATGCAGTTTATAAATGCATGAAAAACGAACGGAAAGTTTCGCTCGCATGCGTTTTGCGGAGTTTCGCGGTTTTGAAACGTGGTAGTTTTTTTTTTTGTATTTTTAACGGCGATGATGACTTTCGGCGCCTTGACCTTTCGATTTTTGCGATTGTGGTTGTTTGACTTTTCGATAGTCGCATAAACAATGCGCAGATATAGAAATTGTTTGACTCGTTTCTCGGGATTTTCATTTATTCGCGTGCGAGTCGTTTTGTTTGTGATTTTCCGGTTTTTGGTGTTGGATATTTGTGTTATTTTTCGTTTTTGGATTGGGTGCATTATGCAATTTGTATTTTTGTTGAATAAATATTGCAGGAATGTGTGCCAAGATTTTAGAATTAGCTCGGTGAATTGAGATAAATCTTCTGTTTTGCACTTGGGTTTTTCGTTGAAATTTTCGATTTTTGAATAATCGACTTTCGTCTAAATATCAACGATTATTTATGAGAGATTAAAGTTTTCATTACCACGCACATCATCATCATCATATACAATCATTCACCATCTACTATTCGATGAAAGCTTCTTCAATCTTATCTATCTTGAACAACCCACATACAATTTACTCCAGACATTGATTTCATATGTTCAATCTTCTTTATTTTCTTTTAAAATTTCTCAAGTACCATTCAAGTAGGTACTCCACATGTCCATTTCCAATTGACCAATATTTTTATTCATCTGACAATATCCAATATTTTTCAACAACCAATTTTATTTTCACTTATTTTGGCTATTCTTATTAACTAGTAAATAAACCCGATTTTAATAATATCGGCTGTGGATTTGTTAAGAAACGGAAAGCGATAAAATGTGAAAACCCGATTGTATGAACCCGAAACGTGTACCTGATTTGAATATTTAATTAATAAAATCAAAATAGTTCATTTGTTATTTGTTTGTGACATATAGGCAAAGCCAGTTGTCAGTAGGTAATAAGCATCATATTATAGACGTTAACTATATACGCATAAAGACCATAGTCGTGAGCGCAACCGAAGTCGCAAGCGTCATTCGAACAGATACACAGACACACAGAAACCCGTGATTATTATATAAGAGATAATATGTACTCATATTAAGTAAAGTCTCTGTATATCAAAAGATGCGTATTTTAAAAATCGTTTCAAATTGGAGAGTTGAAAAATAATTGGTTTACTTCTATCTTATCGAACGCTGTCATACTTTAAAACTTTGTTCTTTTATGAAAAATATCACGAATAAAACTTCAAGAGCAAATTTTCTCGAAAATCTGATATTAATATTATACTATGACTATGACGATTGTAAAAATACCTTTTCCCATGCGCAACCGTTAATCGCTGTAAAAGATGTCCCATACCATCCTTGATGTGTTGACAGTTCATTATGAGCATTACCACAGACATTAACTAGCTATTATTATACAACGATTCAACACTTAAAAAACGTCACCAAATTGCAACTCGAAGATTTCGCCAATAAATCCAAACCATGACCCGGTCGAGATTGGCGTTAGGAACGACACACATTAACGATCTCGTATCCGTCGATTGTTATATATATATACATATACATATATATTGCATGACAAGCGAAACACGCCCACAACATGTCAATGCGTCAATCATGATTATGCCCATCGTGGGCCAGAACTCGATCGAATCAGTACGCGTCTGAAAGTTTTCGCGTTTGCGCCGAAGCCGCTCGAAATTTTCATCCGCGGGGCTTATCGGCGATGGAAATGCGGAGAAAGTGTGTTTAGGCGATGGGTTTTGTTATGTGGGCGATGGGAATGTGTGGAATCGCCGCATCGATCGGTGGGACTCGGGGAGGATGATTTAATTAGTGGCGTTCGATAGGCGATTGCGTGCTGTCGGTGGGAGAGTGGTTATACGGTAGGACCTCGATTTTGTGGAATAAACGGAGATCGAGATGGTCCGGATAGCCAAAAATTTGGATAATCGAGACAAAAAATTGAATTTATCAGAAATTAAATTGAATTATTTATAGAAATTTTTGATGAGCATAATTTATTTATAGGCTTTAGTTTGGTTGCTCTCATAGTTGAATATGCTATGAGTCAGTATAATTTTTTTTCATACACGTAATTTTTATTATTATTTTCCAAACCAAATACGAAATAAGGGCATCAATAAAGATTCCCAAATTGATATAGATTGTGAGTATTGACAGAGTATTCAATCATAATTTTTTTTGCACCTTTGGCATTGTATATTAGTAATTTCAAATACACTCAAGCCGGGGGGGGCCCCCCCCCCCCGGGGGGGGGGGGGTGGGGGTTTTTTTGTTTGGGGGGGTGTGTTGAGGAAGAGAGC
>JAOXNN020000039.1:938955-951029 GCA_028571205.2 Hydropsyche betteni | reverse complement strand
CGGTCTGTGGCGACTTTCGATTTTTTAATTCGAAAACGATCGTAGATCGTTTTAAAGTCGCGAGCGTCATTGTGACACACAGACACATAGACAGACAGACATATCCGCTATTATATATAGGGGATCGGAAACTGCCTATGGTAGTTAGCGACGGTCGTTTGAGTTTAATTGAGTGCGCGGTTTCGAATTAGCGAGTGACGTACGCATTTGGCAATGTCGTTTTCATCAATCGGATGCATCCGTTTATGGGTTTTAGATACGGTTAAGTTGGATGGAATAGTGTGTCGGGAGGTTCGGCGTTTTTTGTCATGCTGGGTTGTCAGTTACTTTGATTTGCGAAAAATGTGTTCGGGGAAAATCAATCCAATTTTCGTTCATGGCACCAATTATTTTCGAATGGTGGGGATTTTGATATAACTTTTTTGTTGCGGATCTCATGTGTTGTGTTATATTATGAATGTCATAATAAAATTGCGTATACGTGTCGCTATTCATCTGTCCGCATTGGAATTGTTCTCACAATTCTCTTATTTAATTAATATTTTAGCGTTTATATCTGTTTGTCTATCAATGTCTGTTTCATGTAATAAATTCAACGAAATAATTTAGTTTATATGTATATTCGATGAAATTTTTCATCCATTTCAGATAAATATTTAAAAAGAAATATAAGCAAAACTTCTTTGACGCCATCAGTTCATAACGGAAACGAAAGAAATGCAACAAAAAATCTTTCGTTTCGATATATTCAATTTCAAATTATTCGATTCACACAAAAACGGCATTTATACTCCGCGACGTGCATCTGGCAATTTTATGCTCGAACTTAAAAGCTCCCGACGCTACTTTGTACGAATTATCCCGACGCCCGTTCCCAGATCCCATTCGTCGCGCTCACGATCCCAATAAAACTCTTCCCGGCGACTGCTTCGGAACTTGCGAAACTTTTTGCGCGGCTCCGCTCGCATAAAGCACAATTTCGGCCGGAGCTTTCTCCGTAGCCGTTATAATAATCATCATCGCCGCGGCGAGCTTTTCCGAGCTGCGAGCTTTTTTCCGAGCTTCGTGCGCCGCCGCTTTTATGGCGACGCAACCTTTCGCCGGGGCCGATCTTTTCGGCCTGTTCGTTTTGATTTTATTTCAGTGTCCTTTGCGAAAGAGTGCCGCTTTCTGGCGGCCGTTTGGCATTTCGCGAAAAATGAAAACGTCCAGATTTATTTACAACGGGGCGTGATTTACGGCGCGCGTATTACGGCCGTTTTGAGCCTCTATAAATTTCACTCTGCGCTTTTTTTTTCGTCGTCATTGAGTTAATCCTCAGGAAATGTTCTGTACGTGGCGTGCTTGTTTCTTTATTCGAATGATTTTTTTTTTTATATTTTGCTGTTTTGCGCAAACGCTCAATTCGTATTTTGCACAATTCGTATATTGCACGTATTTCAAAGATCATTTTATTTCGATTATGTTCAAATTGCTATTAAATTTATATGAAACATTTAACACATGCATTTTCATAGTTATTTTACGACGGCGTTAAAATCTTTATATTCGATCATTTTTCTTTACCACGGTAATAATCATTAAACCAAATATGCATTTTTTTCCCCATTTAACATTTCCAAATAAGAATTCCTTCAATAGATAATACGCATATTTCGTCCATTCGTAACTCGGACACGCGGAATCCCAAATATTTACACGTAAGACCGGTCGTTAAAATCGTTTCTATTTTAACCTGTTTCAAACTGGGCGGCCGCACTGCTCCAACAGTTTCCATCGTGAACTTCGTACGCACTACAATATCTCGAATTTGGGATAGATTTAGACACCGGCGTTGTAAATCGAATCTAGCTTCATATTGAATAATCGCTTTTCGCCCCCTGTCCTGTCCATTGTTGGTTGTTGTTGTAAATCGTGGCGTGACTCCTTTGAATGGCCGTCGGTCATACCTGTTGATCCTTGTGATGGTCTTGTCTTTTTACACTTTGACGTGAATGCGAGCAGAGTCTGGCGAAAGGCTTTTTAGTTACCGAGTCACATGGCTCGTTCGTTTGTGTTTTTTTTGTGATTTTCTTATTTACAAAGATATTATTAGCGTCTTTGTACACAGAGACCGGAAAAATCTTGTATGTTTCTTTGTGTAAGATGGATTATCTTTTTCACGTTTTCTTATGGTTTAATTTAGTTTAACTATAGAGCGGATCGGTAGTTTACGTTCGTGGTTTCATATGTTCTCGCTCAATTAAAAACGTCAATCGTACGTTACGTATCGGAAACTGTTCGACCGGTTTCCCATTGACGTCAATCAACACTGTTAAACCTTCAAGGTCGACTTCTCCAACACCCATAGTTCGACACCTCTGAATTCGCCATTATCACACATAGTTATATTTTACGTGAATTTGAATCACCTGTAACATAAATTCTCCGAAAATACCTAATCGTTAAACGAATTGTTTCCATTAGATATTTTTATATTGGACGTGTTTGTTTATTCTATCGTCTACCTTTAGATTCGTGCTTCGTTACATATTGAGGACATAGAATTTCATCTGCTTCCACTTTCGTCCGTCGAAACAATGGAAAGCGAAATGCGATACGTGAGATTTTTCGGGTGTGGCGCCGTAAGAAAACATGTCGTTTTGAGACTTTTCGAAAATGAAGTGTGCAAAGGACATGCCGAAAGGAAATTCTGGGAAAAAATGGCATTGTTGTTGGGCTAATGTGACGGAACGTGATATAGAAACACATCGCCCGCGGGACTCTTTTAGAATTCGTTCCTTTCATTTTTTTATTGTATATTTGCTCGTTCGTAGCACCCCATTCTATCGTGAAAATATCTTATATGCGATTTCGTGACGATGTCTATTTTTCGCTTCGTATTTTCTCTATAAACGTTCGGAATCTATTCCAGAATTTTATTAAACAAAGTATTTGATTTTTGCAAAAGTTTATATGAATAAGCTGTGTTTTCGCTTCGTGGAATTATTATTTATTAGCTTTTATGGTATTTATCAATATCGATATATTTTCTTTGAAAACTTGTATTGAATTCTTACAAAAATATTTCGTTATACGAACGAGAAAATTCATCAAACTCGTGTCTATATTCTATACATTTCGTGTTTGAATAAGTGAACTTTTCGCCTCGAATTTCCGAAAATACTTTGAACATTTAATGTTAACTTTGCGGGTTATCAAAATACATTTACAAACATTCAATTTCAAACAAAATCTTAAAATACTTCAACACACCTCTGTCTTCGTTAGGAAACGTAGCGCTTTTTAAATTTCTAACGAAAAAACTGTACCGAAGACAAATCGTTCGAATTTCCATTGTCCCTTTCTTTTTCTCCGTTCGCAGACAGACGCATTTCTATTGTTCTTCCAAAACCGTGCAACCCTTTCATACCAAACTTTCAATAAGCAGATGTCACCGATAAGATTTGTTCCCTTTAATAGATAAACTCAAACGAACATTTATTATACGTCTCTATCTCGCTGAAAATGCCCGTCGTGCCGCACATTCTTGAAAACGTACGAGCGCAATATCACGTACAACAATACCCATCCACACCACTATATTGCGCTCGATTGTGCAAACGTTCCGAGAATGACAAAAGAATACTAGGAAAAATTTTCACTTCGATATCCCATATTTGCAGGTAGGAGAGATCCGTGTTAACGGCGTGCCCGTTGTGGTCGAGTTCTTCGACGTTTGCTGAAACCGTACACGGCCTTGTATGACGTGATGGGTGTCTAAAGGCTGAAGTCTGTTTTGTTTCAGCAGCGGTACGCAACTGTCCGATTTTCGAGCTTGCGGCTTTTGTGCGAGGGAAATGTGCGAGTGTTGTCTAATTTGGAAAAGCCTCGCGAGCTCATAACTGGGTTTTCGGGATGGTGCGGTTTTTATATTCTCACTTCCTAATTATTTTTTGAAAAATAGATAAATCGGTATAATGTTACTGTTTTTGAATTGAGATGTTTATTTACTTTTACGTTCTTGTGTTTTCGAAAAATTTGTTTCTAAGAAATTTTATGTTTTAGTTTTTCTTTTTTACATAAATTCTTGGAAGATAACGAATTCAATATTGTGATTCAAAGTATTATGATTACATTCCTTTAGAAATATCGCTTTTCCGAAATTCAATATTATTATTTTTAATATGAATATCTATAGTTATATATTTATTTTCTGATTTCTCGTTTAGTTTTTGGTATAATGGAATATTTAAATTGCTTAACACAATCGCAAAGTTTTGGCATCCAAAAGCTGTGTGATCCAATTTTATTTCGATGTTCGTGCACTTTGCAGTAAATAGTATTAGTATAAATTCATTGTCCGTAAAATTGGATGCATAATTGTGTTGATTGCAATTTGCAAACAATCCTTGTCCGATTACACAACAGAAGCTTTTATGCATACACTTTGTTTGCCATTTAATATTGAAAAGTTGCCTTTTATACCGCTGTCGGATGGGGAAATTGAATTTTCATGTTGCTAGAGTTGCTGAATCGATTTGTTGACTTAGCTGTGCTTCAAATAATTATTCATATTTATGTTTCAATTTCATATTGTGTTTCTCTTCTTGTTATAAATTAAATTAAATTAAATTCTCGGCGAACGAAATATAATAATTCAAAATTTGAAAATTAATATGATACTAGACTCGAACGAAATTATAATGAAGGGTTTCCGCTTCTCGAAAAAAATATTTCACATAGCAAACATTTCCTTAAGTATTCATATAATATCTAGACCCCAAATTCGGTATGCAAATTAGCCACAATTTGACAAACACTGTCCCATCGCGTATCCATGAATAATTCAAAATTAATTTTGACGGCTGAATCCCACACAGTTTACCCAGAAATTTGAGATAATCTAACGTGCACAATTGGCAATTTTTCATTTGAAATAAAACGGACCACAAAGGAAGCGCTTATACGTCGGCCAAGATGGATAATTCGATCGGAACCATTAATCAAATTATCATCGTTTCCGAGAAGAACTTAACTTGTGTGCTTTAAAACTTAATGCCGATCGAAGTTTTCGTTAGTCTGGGTAACGGAGCGTTCCTACCCAAAGTCCTCGCATATTATGAATATTTCCCGAGCAAATACACCGTACAGTGTGTGTATGTGAACCGAAAGTTTCGGGCAACTCTCATATAATGGGAAGGTTTCGTATTAACCAGATTTTGATACAGAAACTCGCTTTGACGCGTGTTTACTATTATGCGATACGGCAAAATGGACGCGTTAGTTTCTGGTAAACTTTTCGTGTTGTATTTAATTCGGGCGGTGCCTGTTTTCGATATGTACTTATTTGTCGTTCGATACGGCCATTGATATTCCGGGAGGTTCCGTAGGAGCTCGTAAAAAATTCATCTTGAAATACGTCAAAGTCCCAGGTTAATTTAAATAATGACTTCTTCCCTGGGTAGACTTCGCGTTGAAATTTATATGAAACTAAAGTTTGCTCGATGAATTTCAAGTGGCCGTAAAAGAGAATCTGCAGCACCGTATTATGCAAAATAATGAAAAAATGTATATAAATTGCTACATTCGTCATTATACAGACGTTTCCACGCTAGCTATGACTACCGAATTTTCTTGCCGACAGTAAAAGTTTATATAGTTTTTTTTTTCCCCTGGTGGAAATGTGCATTTCTAACATGTTCATGTCTGAAATAACCGTAAAGACGTATTTGAAACTGAGCAAACTAATTCGACCGTTCAGCGAAAGCGTCTTTTTTTCATTTTTGTCGAAAACATGTTACCGAAATTGAAACGCGACTCGTTTGTACGTCGAACTTTTATTTGTTGTTTGTGTAGTATTTTGGGTTTCCACTTTTCGTTTGTTGAATCTGTTTGCTTTATATTTCACGTTACTATTAAAACGTTACCGTTTCGTTCCGAAATGGCAAAATATTTATATTATTTTGGCTTCGTTTATCATTTCGCACATTGAAACGTGATCATTTCGGTAATGAAGTTCAACCGAGTGCCATATTTCATTTAAGTTAATTGAAATACCTAATAAGCGAATATTTGAATTGGAATCGAAAAGTGAGACGAATTTAGACTATGACCGCTATTCGTAGTTTAATTACTCCAATCTAAAAATTCCCCCATATAATTAGCACGTCGAATAAAAAACGTTGCATAAATGTCACATTTCAATTAGCGAGCTGAGAAGTCATAAGTTTCAAGTATTTTTATGGCATTAGTCTGGCCATGACAGCGAGTTCTATAAAACGATAAATTGGCATAACGTGCAATGTCAATTTTAGATTTCGTTACATTTTCCTTCCAAATATAGATCGTCCATTGTGATACATTTTGAACTGAAAAAAAAATCGCTTTTCATTTAACAATTGACTGATTTTCCGGGTCGAACTCACGTAATCAACCAACTGATTTATCCACGTTTTTATTATGCCCACTGATAAAACCATTAATCGGGCATTTAAGCACTAAAGCATTATCGAAGTGGAACCTTTCGCAAATTTTATTACCCTCCCCGAATAACGGACGAGGTCGAATTCAATTACTATCGGGACAGTACGCATATAATCCTAGAGTATATACTAATTCGTATGTACACACGTGAACGAATCGAATCGGAAAGGTTTAAGACCTCTGGCCAGACATACGTGTTCGTATACACTCCGTTTTTACACTGACCCTTCGATGTCTCAATAAAATGGCTTACGATGTTTGCAAGACTTGTGCAATTTCGTATAGAGGACAGTAAGCTTCGATTTTTTGGGATTTTTCTGAAAAATATATAAAATATTCTAAATTTATTTTTTTGAAAAACTTAATGTAAATTCTGTTTTTTGTTAATATGTACATCCCAATTATCTTTTTACACGGGAGATACGTTCCTGAGATTACCGTGTAAAAAAAATATGACCATATAAAAACTAGAGTTAGATTTTAGATTTTTCATCCGAATATACTTTGTAAAAAATATATAATATAAATCATCAAAAAACATTTATTTTATTTTAATAACTAATTGTATACTGGTCTGCTCTGAATCTTATCATTGTAACAAAATATCACTTGAAATAATTATTAATTTATCTATGATTCAAAAATATTTCTAGTAAATGCATTCATTTGAAAGATATACTGTTATGTGAGTAATAAATAAATCAAGAGTCCACTTTATCGTGATGAAACAATGATGGAAAAGTTTACTAGCGGCGCCAGTGCAAACATCGATGACGACGATGATAACATAGAATACCAGACAAATGTTTGTTGTTAACATTTGCCGTTGGTTTGGATTTCATCGTATCGAATTCTCCACTTCTGCAATATCGCATTGTCTTCGTACAATATTGAGCGAATATTTTTTTCATATTAAATATCCAGCTTTGGAAAGTTTCCCGGAAAAGTCTTTGTAGATATCCACGTTTTGAAAGTCGCGTTGCGAAAATGAAACAATACGAATTGAAAAATACCTGACGGGATGATCTCCCCGCGTTTGCGGATTTTGTCACGAAATTGCCTTTTTTCGTAATGTCGCTTTGAAGTTTTCCGTTTTTTTTTTATATATTATTATCGAGTTATTGAAATATTCTCATCGATTATCAAAACCTCGCTTAATTAACGCATTCGGTTTACTTAGTTTCCGAGGGTAATAATTGAACAATGTGGGCGATTTTAGCGAGGGATTCGCCGGGCTGATTTATTCCCGAAATAAGAAAAGGGATTAATGGTGGGATAATGTATACCACCATTTAGGGTTTATCAGCCACAATCAAATTCAGTTTTTAATCGCATCCATTTACAAGATTGTCCTATTTGCGGAGCACTTACAAAGTTCGACTTGATTATTTTTTCATAATTAATGTAATGAATATTCGCACATTTTCACTTATATATTACATAATAATATATAATTAAAAAAAACATGATTTTAATATTGTTTTTTTCGTAATCGAATCTCTCGACGTGCCCCTGAAATACTCCACTACATTTCATAAAATTTCTTATACATAATATATATATTTATTCTTTTTCTAATGTTCTGTTTACTTTTTTCCTTTTAAAGTCATCTTCTCTTATCTTGAAAGGTATCATTTTACATTCCCTTTCTTTTCCTTCATAAATCCAACAATTTTATTGTTGGCCTTCTCGAATACGTCGTCGGGGTGATTGATCGTCAAAATCTGAAAAACTCAATTGAATTGATACCGTTCGAGAGCTCAGCCATTATTTCCTGAACGTTTCATTTTATTTTTTCGTCTCATAATATCTTCTTGCTTCCGAAATCTGTCATTATCATCGACAACGAGATAAATCTCGACTACGCACTACGACATTGACGCGAACGAACAAAGTGGTTTTTATTTAGTCCATTCTAAAGTAATGAAAATATTATCTTTGGTTAAGTAAGGTCTAAATATTATGTTTCTATATTTTTAATGATATATCCGCTTTTATTTTCAGAGCAAAGGCAGAGGCTACCCGATGCCTGTGCTCGATTTGAATATTCAATATTTTATTAATAAAACCATTATTATTAGCACAATTACGACATATAGGCAAAGTCAGAAGCAGTAGGCAATAAGCATCATATTATAGACGTTAACATTATACGCATACTAGTATATATGCCGATGTTAGTTAGTTAGATATTTAGTGTATAGACGATGTTAGTAACATCGGCTGTGGATTTGTTAAGAAACGGAAAACGATAAAATGTGAAAACCCAATTGTGTGAACCCGAAATATGTACCGAATATTTAATATTTAATTAATAAAATCAAAGTAGTTCATTTTTTATTTGTTTGTGACATATATGCAAAGCCAGTAGTTAGTAGGTAATAAGCATTATACATATTATAGACGTTAACTGTATATGCATAAAGACCATAATATCGAAGTCGCGAGCGTAATGAGCATCATATTATAGGCGTTAACTGTATATGCATAAATACCATATTACTGTAATAAGTCGCGAGCGTCATTCGAACGAACAGACGAACAGACAGACACACAGTTATCCGTAATTATATATAGAGGATAATAAAATTTTATTTTTTTGTATTAAGTTTAACTTTTTTCGTTTAAGTTAAATATGTATAAAAGTACATAGGAAAATTTATATAAAAAAATTAGGAAATGTAAAATAAATAAAAATTTTAAGTACGCTAAAAATAAAAAAATAAATATTATTTAACATTTTATTGATCCAACTCACTAATATATACAAAAAAAATCCAATAAATTTCGCGCTAATAAAAACAAAAGGGTTGGAAAGAACGGAGCGCAAAACCCATAATCACGTACGAAAATTAACGATAGTCGCCCGTTAAATTATGCACACCCTCCCCGTTCGGCCAATCAAAACTCTAGAGCCGTAAAAAACGACCATAACAATTGGGAAAAATTAAAAAGGAAAAGAGTAAAGCTCGAAAGTCTCGCTGCTAATTTCCGTTAACCCATAGGCGGCGGGATGCGGATCACGTATGTATGGCGTCCGCTTTACGACTTTGACGCGATTGTTTACGAGCGCAATGAAAATTTCGCAGGCTGTTATACACAGGCTCGAAGGCTTTGTTGCTGCGAGAAGGTTGACGGTTCGCAATGGGTTAACTCTTTGCGCGATTCGGCGCAATCGGGACTTGCGCGAAAAACCGCGCAAGTCGAAAACTATTGATGGTAATTTTTTATTTGAGTCATGGGAAATTTTTTTTTTGGATTCAATTTTTTTTATTTAAGTATTGTCTTAATAGTTTAAGTTAGTGATTTAAGTTATTTTAGTTATCTATTTACATATATTAAGTAACATGCAACTCGGTTAATATTACATACAGATATAATTATGTGGTATTAATATACTACATAATTTTATCTGTATGTAATATTAACCGCGTTGCATGTTGCTTAATATGTATATGCAAATAGATAACTAAGGTTTTGATTTTGTAATGTGCTGTCGATAGTTTGAAAATTGCGAAATTTTCTTCAGAAAAGACGTATAAGAGGTTGAACTTATATTTAGAAAATGGTGTTAATTCAGGGGGGGATTTAATTTTTTCATTTTAATTACCGTTCGCAAGTGTAACGAAGTAAACGTTTCAAGCTCATGAAATTTTTTATGATTTTACTAAAGCCGGAAAATGTCTTACTCAATTTCGAAACATAGTTTATTTTCGAGCTTTTTTAATAAACATCAAAAATTCGTTATACCCATATTAAAACTAATAGCATTTTTTTCCAGCTTCTATAATAAAATTCGAATAATATCTAGTATATATTAAAGTTTAATTTAAGCGTAATGTAATACAATTCTTAAATCGATTTGACCCCACATAATTAATTTGAAATCATTTAACCATTTTCTCTAATTAAGTACACAAAAAATCAATGACTTTTTATATCATTAAACAAAACTTCCACTGAATAAACAACAACCTATTGAACTCATACACTTCCCGATTTCACTCCCAAACTCAAAATTAGTTCATAAAAACCCATAATCCACTGTTTCAACGCCTCGAAAGCCTTCGCCCCATTCGAAACATTAAATTGCGAATTTCCAAGCAAAAAGCCGGCAGGTTTACGACCTCCTGATTAAGGATCACACCGTGATTGAGATGCACTCTTGCGCAACATCTGTTCGAATCCCCTTCGTTCTTAATATTTATCGCCGAACGACTCGGTTCATAATTAAATCGTAAATTTTTGAATCGCGGAAATCGCGAGGATGTGTGGAGTGAAGTTTGCGCCACGTGTCAGGTCTTGAATTTGATTGTTTATCGATGTTTGTGTGTTTTGTGATTTGTATTGTATGCTTAGAAATGGGGACGGTTTGAAATTAAGGTTGTTGTTTGTTTGAGATGGTATTTTGTGAAAATTAGTTTGATATTTATGTACTTATATGTTACGCAACATTTGTTTAGTCGCATTTTTTATGAAACATTTAGAACGTCTTGCATTTTTTGTAATCTGTTGATACATTGTCGTCTTCTGTTGATTTTATTAAAAAATTAAATGTTTAACGTCAATTGTTGAATATGATGGTTGACGTATCTTACAATATACCTATGGATGGTTAGAAAAGATTTGTATTTCTGATATAATAATAAGTGTCATAATGTGGTTAAAAAATACTAAATAAATACTAATAATAAAAATCAAAAACGCAAGGCTCAGCTTTGTGAATCGCAAAAGAGCTCATTTTAAAAGATGAGTCAGTTATAAAAATAATTTTGATACAAGTGTCAAATGTTGCTTCAATATTATTTAAATTTCATAAAAAACACAAGATTTTTTGCATATTTCATGAATAACGCAGTTAAACAAACGTTGCATAACATAAATCTTCAAAGATTATTAAATCAAAAAAAGATAATATCAATTTATAAATTTCCTATAATAGAATATTCAAAAATATAACCAAAATATATATAAAAAAAATTCAATTTCATATTCAAATAATAATAATAAACACATTCCCACCGATGCCGAAAATAAAACTTTGAATATGAAAAGTTTTAAGATCCGCGTAAAGTTTCCCGCATTACGTAGTGAACATGAGGGATTTAACCGTGTGCCCCAGGAATCGTAAAGCAATGTCAACACATAAACCTTTTGCCGTTTAATTTGACCGGGATACGTTCACAAGGATGTGGGGGAGAGAGCGGGATGTGTCGGTGACACGGGGACATATATTTGTCACTTTATTGGTTCGAACGCACCGGCGCAAGGGGGTTAACTTTCCGCACGTCTTCGGAACGATGCGTTCGTTAAAAATTCAGGCTCAAATGTTGAAGTTTATGCGTGTTGTAAATTTTGTAAAGATTTTTTTTCTGAGTTTTGTGATGTGTCGGGTGTGGGAATGGTTGGGGAAGTGTGGGTGGGATGGTTTGGTTCCCAGTTTTCCTTTTGTGTGAGTTTGTAAGAAATGTGTTGTTTTTATGTAAGTTTGATTTATTATTTAGAACTAGTATATAGGCTCGATGTTAATAGCATCGGCTGCGAATTGATAACCATAGTATTACGTAATAAAATAAAAATTGAATATATTTATGCAAAATTATTTTATA
>JAOXNN020000039.1:891565-931475 GCA_028571205.2 Hydropsyche betteni | reverse complement strand
CGTCTGAAACATTTAAATTAAATTGATTTAATGAGAATATTGAATTAATTTCACAGTGATCGTCAATTTTGATCGCTTGTCGCCTATATTTTTTAAATGGTAATTTTTCTGTCATTTTTATTTTTTATTTATACTCGTTTAACGATGTTCCCTTCAATGTGATGACATAAAATGTTCAAACTTATTTATATCAACGAAAACGATTATACCACGTCCACGTACATATTTGAAAACTTGTAAAGTGTACTTTTTTTTCAAATAAAATACATTGTTTGTGTAATATTTTATTAAAAAGAAATTCGGGATTTTTTTTTAATATTTGAAACTCTCAATCTACGTTTTCCCTCTAAATTCAACTTTTTAAATTTAAAACTATACTTTTGAAACCTTTTTCAAATCAAATACAAATATCGGATAGTATCGTTAAGACCGCTGCAATAGTGATTAATGAAATATTATATAATCAATTCTACCATTTGACATTAATAATCTCAGTTAGTGATTTTTACATATGTTTTCATACATAATTAATTACATTTTTCAATAAATCAACCTGAAAACACATACCATGGATATGTAGCTATCGTTTTTTATTTTTTCATGAAATCATAAAAAAATAATTGAAAACATATAAAATAAATTTTTAATGACTGAATTTGATTTGCAAAAGATTTATTTTAAAGTTTGAATGGTTGAATTTGATCTGTATAAGTTTGAATTTGGAGTGCAAAAGCCGTAAAACCAAAAATTTTCAGTAAATCGTTCAAATACAGTTCAGTGTTTCCCAACGTGGTGCGTAAATCCCACCGGGGGGTAATTTGAACGTTTTGGGGGGCAATGTGTAAATCATTAATATAATTGTTCTTTGTAGAAATATTAAAAAAACTAAAGAAAAAAATCTAAGTAGCAATAAAGAAAATTGTTAGTTTTATGGTGAAATAGTTTGATTGATTGTGTTTATGTTATAGTCCGATTCTAGCACCGGCCGATTCTAGCTCTCATATCTGCCATATTGAGCTTTATGTACAACGATTTTTAAACAAACTGAAACTGAAAATCTGAACATGGCACGATTTTTAGCGCTGCTCAAACTCAGAACGTTACGTAAACGCGTACCCACGGATTCAAATATGAGCGTTAAGTCCTACGTCATAAAGCATAATATAGGATACTAGAAGTTTTTGATGCTGGAATCGGCCTGAGCTAGAATCGGCCTATAACATATATACATACTTCCAATCTGATGTGGAAGACATTGAATATGAAGTATAAAAATTTTAAATCGGGTTTCAATGCTCACGCTAGTGGCCTCAGTAATCTCCCCTATAACGTCATGATAGGTTCGATGTTATAGGGGGGAATTCAAGAAATCAATAAATGAAACATTTTCATTTTTCTTTTTTTTGATATTTTTATTAGTTAATTGTTTTCTTCAAATACGATTGAAAAAAATTAAAAAATTAGAATTTAAATGCATTTGAAAAAAATGACGTTATAAGGGGGACGCCGCAAACGTTATAAAGGAGATTACTGTATTCTTTTACGAATTTTTGTTATAATTCGAGGAAAATTTGTATTATTTTATATGAATTTTTTCAACACATTTTAATTGAAATAAATGTATTTTATTGTTGAATTAAAATAAAATGAAAATCGATGCTCGTGTTATGATCAGATTGCGCCCGCAAGTTTGACATTTCATTTGTTCGATTAATTATTTAAATTCTTCTAAAGAATATTATGATAAATCGATCGGAAAATCATATAATAAGAAAAATTGATTATAAAATAAATCATGATAGTGAAAAATTTCGGAAATAATGGAAGTTAATATTTTGATTTTATCAATTGGCAGCTGTCAAAAAATGGCTCACGCAAACACACGCGTATTCGTCCATAAACAAACAGCGTTTATTTCGAAATGTACTCATCGAAATAGTTATAATAATGAAGATAAATAACTTTGCGAATATTTTAGTAGTTATTATGTTTTAAATTTACAATAATAGAAATTTTTAAATTTGGAATTTTTAAGTGGTTTCCAATGTTAGTACATTTTAGACAAAGTGACCCTCGCATGCTAAATTTTGGATAAGCCTGGACTCTAAATGATGCTAACACACACCGACGGTAGCACTTGGTGACCAGACGCTTGCTCAAATCACCCTGGCACACAACGACAGTAGCACACAGTGACCGGATGATTGCTCAGATCGCAACACGCTGGCGCACACGACATTTGTACACATGTTGTTGGCGCACACGACATTTGTACACATGATGTTAGCGCACACCAACGTTAGCGCACAATTTTCCGAAAAATTCAAAATAGTATTACTAATATCGTTTCACAAATCTTAGTTATACTATTCGTCTAGTCACCGATTTTTAGTTGTTGATTGTATGGTTCCCTGACGTTCGCCCAAATTATGTTAGCTAATAACAATTACAGCATACGCTGAAACTTCGAAGAATTAATTGTCGATGACATGCTGTTAAGAACACATAGTAGAAATTAATTTGTATTTACAATCGTTTTAAGGCAGCTTTGCGCTTCATTGATAATTTTAAACTTCATATGAGTAAAAATTATGACTTTCATATTTGTTAAAAAAATTACTAGTACCTATAGTTTTATCTTATCTGAAGACAAATCATTCAGTCAAGTATGACAGAAATTAAAAAAAAAAAGTTTTTGCAACGTTCAACCTACTCTCGATTAAATTGTTTTAAAACAAGAATATGTTTCGAAGGTAGCATTCATTAATGATTTTTTTTAGACGAAACAAGGCAGGCAACAGCAGACGAAAAAAATTATCTCTCCACATTACCGTACATATTTGTTTCGATGTACATTAACGACGTAAAAATGTAATTTAACATATAATTTATGAGTTATCTTATTACGAATAAAAAATAGTTTGAACTTTGAACTATATGTTTAGAAAAAGCCACATTTTGAACTTTGCCTAACAGCGGAATATTGTTTTGAAACGTCGCTGATTTTTATCGTATGTAATCCATGTGAGTATTTAAAAAAATCATGAACTGAAAATAAAAATTTATCTATTATTAGCTTACATATTATCACTTAATACATGATTTATCATAAAAAGCGAAAAACTTCGTTGTTTTCAAGTCGATTAAATCTCATCTGATAAAAGTACATACTTATGTTATGAAGATGACTTTACTGAATGATAAATATCCGTGTATAATATAATACTTACCTTACTTTAATATTAGCACTTTGTTCAATTTTTTTTTTAATTATTTATTTATTTTATAATTCGATAATTAATGATATCAAAATGAAGATAATTTTTTTTCTTAACGATACAAAATAAAACGCATTCAATAATTATGTGAGATGCGTGTTATTAATATGTTGTTTTATTTTATTTAAATTATCAGTTTTAGTTTTATTGCCACGTCATTTTTGATATGTACTGTAAGTGGTGTAGTACGAGTTTTATAAATTTGAATTTATAAAGATACCGGGAAAGCTGAAAACCGCTCAGTGCGATACAATATTTTCTTGGAGCTGTTGTCAGATTAATATCGATAATATGATTCAACTTCAAGAATTTTCTAAATATTTCACTGAAGAATATGTCACAAAACAACTAACAGAATGGTTTGGTGAAGAAGTAACCTACACCGAATATAAAGTAATTATAATTTAATATAAATCTATTTGATATCTAATAAGTTTTGATAAATTGTTTCGTTCAGTTAGGTAAAGATATAGCAATAGGAGAGTCTTATTTGAGCGACATATTCAGAATAGAATTTATTGGGAAGCGACGTTCTTCGTCTGATTCGGTGTCTATCAAAACAGTCATCAAAATCATTCCGAAAAACGAAGCCGTCAGGAAAACTTTCAGATCAGCAGGATTTTTCAAAAATGAAATCAACTTTTATTTAGACGTCTTGCCGGTACTGCTAGAGTTTCAATCTTCGAAAAATTTCGATGAGCCTTTTGAATGTATACCGAAAGTTTTCGGAGCAATTACAGATGGCGAAAACGATTTTTTGGCACTTGAAGATGTATCAGATCATGGCTTTGTTTCGGCTACGAGACAAGAAGGAATTGATTATTCTCATTGCAAATATGCTTTGAAATGTTTCGCAAAATTTCATGCACTATCGTTCGCCTACAAAGATCAACACCCTGAAAAGTTTGAAATATTACAAAACAAAATATCAGAAACGTACTACGATAAAAAGTATTGGAATTGGTATAATAATTCATGGAAAAATATTTGCATTTGTGCTATTGATGCAGTAGAAAAAGAATATCCTGGATCAATATATTTGGAAAAGATAAAGAAATTTGCAACTAGAGAAAGTTTAGACAAATGTGCAGCTGCTACACAAGATAAAAATCACGCGGTTTTTAGCCATGGTGATTCTTGGACTCCTAATTTCCTTTTCAAATATAAACCTGGATCTAATGAGCCTACGGATGCTAAAATGCTTGATTTTCAATTGGCAAGGTGTGCTTCTCCTGTTTTGGATATCAGTTTTTTTATATATGCTTGTTCGACTGAAGAGCTTCGCAAAGATCATTACCAACTCATGCTGAAATATTATCATGATAATTTATGTGCCCAAATTCGCAATTTGGGCAGTGATCCTGAAAAACTATATACTTGGGATTGTTTTATGGAAGAAGTTAAAAAATATTCGTATTTCGGATTGGCTTTCAGTATGGAATCTACACCAGCAATTCTTTTGGATCCTGAAGATGCCTACAATATGGATGTAAAAGTAAGCAAATTAATTTTATTATACAAATAGTATGATTTAGTATATAATTTTTATTATTTGTGATTTCAGGGGACAGAAGCAGTAGATGTATCTACAGTATGGGCTGTAAAACCTATAAAATCACAAAAAGGTAGACTGAGGTTAGCAAACAATGTAAAACATGCAGTTGATAATGGGTACATATAAAAAGATATATCAAATCTACATGCTGTGGTTCGATATTGGTTCAAATACGTTGTTAAATAAAATTTAGTTTAGAATTAGGAAAAATATTTCTTTGGAAATATGTATTGTTGATGCAATTGTACAAATAAAATAATAATCAATGACAGAAGTTCATATTCATGTGATATTGAATAGAGTTCTGATAAATTAACCGTTAAATTTTGAAGTAGTATGAAATTAATTATAAAGTCAAACCATTTACCCATTGTGTAATCCTTCCATTATCCGATCCTAAGTTATCCCGCCTAAATAAGTACATATAAAAGTTCTAATGAAGACAATTACGAAAATGATATAGAAATCACAAAAGATTAATGACTTCCGACGCCTATTTTTCAAAATTTTTTTAGTGATTGTGCGCCAGTGTCTTGCATTTTACTACCATGACACAAGCACATGCAACACAAGTGCACACGTCGTAAGCGCAAAATTTTCGGAATTTTCGTAAATGGTTTTATCAAAATGATAATATCGATATTACATTGGAAACCGCTTAAAGTGAAAAATCTATCAACAAAAAATAGTAATTTGGTACTGACAGAATATTGAATACGTATAATATAACGCTTCTAACTTGATTTTTTTTTAAATACATTTTGATGCTTTCAATTATGTGTTAAATGTCTTCCATTTTCTTTCGAAAATTTCAAAAAAATTGCGCTTGGGTCATTTATGCCTGATCGCGTACGCTTGCGTCGCGTGCGCTTGTGTCATTTTGCCAAATGTCTGAGAACCAAAATGAGCGCAAACGATATAATGTTGGCAACACATCGAATGTTTATCAATATTTGAGTTGGCACAAGTGGTATCGCATAGCGCGGGTTCGAGATGTCAAGCGTGACGAAGCGGCGCCTCTGCTTACGGATTTCTTGACAAATATGTCCTATGCACATCAACACCACCCTGCAAAGCCTCCACAGATTGTTCAGCCATATGGCTGCAGCATACAGGTCCTCATTACATCCCGTTCATTGATAAAACAATATGACAACTCAACGGTCACTCCAACTGTCAAAACATTCAAACTTCACAACAACTAATGGACATTCTTTGCACAATTTCTATATGATTCAGGAGTATCATTGTTCCAAATGTCAAATCATTCAAACTTCACAAGTAATAGACTTTCTTTACATAATTTCTACATAACTCTTGAGTATCATTGCGCCAACTTTCAAATCGTTCAAACTTCACAACTAATAGATATTCTTTACACAATTTCTATACAATTCTTGAGTATCATTGCTCCAATTTTTGAATCATTCAAGCTTAATAACTCGTGGACATTCTTTACACAATTCTATATAACTCTAGAGTATCATTGCTTCAAATATCGAATCATTCAAACTTCACAACAACCAATAAACATTCTTTACATAATTTCCATACAATTCTTAAATATCATTGCTCCAAATATCAAATCATTTCATTTTCACAACTAATAGACATTCTTTGCACAATTTCTATATAGGAGTATCAGGTACTCGAGTTGCTTGGCAAAGGAGGCTTCGCCCACGTTTACCGTGGACAATGTCGCCGAACGGGATCGTTTGTCGCCATCAAGATGATAGACAAGACTTTGATGACCAATGCCGGGATGGTGGGCCGAGTTCGCCAAGAAGTCTCCATCCATTCGAGGCTCAAACACCCTTCTATTCTAGAACTGTACACGTTCTTCGAAGACGCGCATTATGTCTATTTGATTTTAGAGCTGGCTCATAACGGGGAACTCGCCAGATATTTTAGGTAACATTTCAACAGTGTGAAAACAAAATATTTAAATTTAGTAATCCTTCACTTAAGATTATTAGATTATTTGTCGAAAAATTTACATTATAACAAATTTAAATGCAGTATTAGTTTTTAAATTAAATTTATTTATGTATTTTTAGGGTAATTTATACATTCTAAGTCCGTTAATTAGGTTTTTTTTATCTAAAATAAAAGATTTTCTTATAGTTTTTTTCGAATAAAACATTTCAGATTGGATGCGGACGGTTTGACGGAAGATAACGCTGCTGATATTTTGCGACAAGTGGTGGACGGTGTAATATACCTCCATTCTCACCGAATCATACATAGAGATTTATCGTTAAACAATCTTCTTCTGACTAAAGATTTACGAGTGAAAATAGCAGATTTCGGACTAGCAACTCAATTAAACGAGCCCCACGAAAAGCATATGACGATGTGTGGGACTCCTAATTACATCTCGCCAGAAGTACGAAACATTATTCGACACGTTGTTCGTTTATGATGTATTTTGATTTCGATTTTTGTATTAAAGGTGGCTTCTAAATCTAATCATGGTCTTCCAGCTGACGTATGGGGCTTGGGTTGTTTGTTGTACACTTTGTTAGTCGGTAAACCACCATTTGACACTCAACACGTTAAGCAAACGTTAAATCGAGTGATTTACGCTGATTATCAGGTTAATAATTGAAAATTATTCTCTATTTGGAGTTTTTTTTTTATTTTTTGGACTTTTTAGGTTCCTCCAGGTTTGTCGAATGAAGCTTGTGATTTATTAGATCGGTTACTTCGTAAAAACCCTGCAGAACGTTTATCTTTAAACGAAATCATTCGTCATCCATTTCTTACGAAAACTACTAGAATTTTAGATCTGCAAGCTGAATTCAGTAAAGATTCCGGTTTCATAACTGTTCATACTACACAATCTACTCAGTACCGTTCTAGGTAATTCTCATATAAAAAATAAATTGAAAACATCATTATTCTATCTCATATATTTTTCATATACAGATCTGAAGACAGAATCCCTTCAGCAAGTTGTGAAATGCCATACAGACAAAGAACTAACAGCACACAAAAATCTAACATAAAAACAAGACCATCGTCGTTTAATGTTCTCTCTGGAATTAGAAGTAACGATGCTTTTAATCCTCAAATTGCAGCACATTTAAAGTCGGATAGTTTGAACAATTCGAATATCAGCGGCCACTCTTTTCAATTTAAAAGTGATAAATTGAAAAACGAGCAAGGTTCTGGTATATGCACATATAAACCGGAGAACGAAAAAGATTTGCACAGTCATTATAGCGGAGTGAATGAAATCAACAAAAATGTACCAAGAAAAACACACGACGACAAAGAAAATGCTTTAGGTAAATGAATATTTCTTTTATGTTCCTATCATTGAAAAATTATGCATCGTTATTGTTTTTAGGATCACGTACAATTGGAGTGCCTCCTCTTTGTGCTGTTAGATTGAATAAAGTTAGTCATCGAACGAGGAATGCGGAACTTAGCATAACAGAAGAAGGCAACGTTAGAATTCATTCCATTAAAAAATGTGGTCCATTACGAGAAGAAAGGATAACCGAAGTTTATATCATTTCAAAAGACGGAATGCAAGTGAGTAAAATAATCACTATGAAAAGATTTTTATAACAAACATTTTAACTTTCGTTTACTTTCAGATTGTTAATTATCCCGTAAACGGAGGAAAAGGTTGCCCGTTATCTACACCTTTACCTTCGTATACACCATCTTCGCAAAATATATTCAATTACCACAATTTACCGCAAAAGCATTGGAAGCAGTATTTACGGGCAGCGAATTTTGTAGATTTGATTAAAGCGAAAACGCCAAAAGTTACGTTATATACAAAAGACTTGAGATGTCACCTTATGGAAAATGGTACCGACTTCGAAGGTTTCTTTTATAACGGTAATTATAATAAAGTTTTAATAAGTTAGTTGTCACGTGCAGTTTCATATACAAATTGGGTTTTTTTTATGTCTAAAAGCAAAAATTTTAAAAATTATCTAGATATTTGTATATAGTTTACTATGTTGCCTAAATTTAAATGTTTGTGCAACGAAGTATACCATTTTAGTACAAAGTGATTGATTGAGTTTGAAAAGCGTGGCATTTAAGGATTTTTATGCATGAACTTGTCGATAATCCAGTAATATTAAAAGATTTGTTTTGTTCTAGGCTTAAAAATCAAAGTCACAGCTTCCGATGGTATGAAAATCGTCGATAAAGATGGAAAGACTTTCAGAAATATTGAAGATTTTGAAGTAGATTTAAAAGATAGTTTTAATCTCTTCCAAGATGTAATATTTTTCGTGATTAAATGTAATTTTTTTTTTTTGTTAATTTCTTAAATACCTTTTTTTAAATATTCAGTGTACTAAAAGATGTTTGGAGGTCGAATCTGCTCTAAACGGATTATCTGAAGATTGTTTTCCGCTGACTATGGGCCGAAGATCAGATACATCCCAATCCAGTACACCGATTGGTCAATCTGCACAAAAGAACACTCCTAACACAGATTTCGGAAGTTCTATGAGTATTAATTCCTTTTGCATGGTAACTGGAAGTGCCTCTTCGAGAACAGTGAGTAAAATTATTTTTTTCATGAAAAATACGAATATTTCAGAAGCTTGAGAATTTTTTTATGAATTTTAGGATTTCGGAGATAAAAGAAAGGATGAAGGATCTTCTTTTGGAACAGGTTCTCAAAAGTCGTTCAATCCTAGCGGTGAACGAAATTATCCGTTCAAATCGAATTCATCCAATTCTGCGCAGCATTATCGAGTTTAAAACTAGCTTAGTTCAGATTTATATATTTAAATGATAAGTATTATTCTAAATTTTCACTGTAATATCGTATTCAATTATATATATATTTATATAAAGGTTGACATCTGTTTTAAGTATGTTAAAATGGATGATTATGATGAAATAATAAAACAATATATTAATGTGCAATTATTTATAAAAGTCTTCTATATAATGACAAATTCAAATACAATAAAAAAACCTTACTGACTAATTTTTGCCTTATAACTTTACTCATACTAACATTATCGTTTATACACAAACAATATTTTGATGGAAGGATTTTAAACATTCATATGTGCTTTATGAACACAACTTACACATAATTCAAGCGTTTACACTCAAAATAATAACGTGTAGAGACAGTCATGTAACACTGGGAAGTGTCATTTAACCTAAACAGCTCTTGAAGTATTCTTTTCAAAAACAAACTAATACAAAGTAGAAAATTATTCATATAATATTAATTATAACAAATTCAACAATCTCAATTGTAATTGGAATGTAAGATTAATACATATCGAAAATAAAACTTATTCATAAGCAAGTATAGTTGTATAAATTCTCGTGATGTGCGTGCAAAATTCAGTAAATATACTTTTGTCACAACAATTATTGTCTATATATTAAAACTTTAAATTATAAATATATATATGAAATACTTACTTTTTGAAAGTATTAAATTACGTCTTCTAAATAATAAAAAAAAATAACAGTCATGTAAATATAATTTGTACATTTCTTCAAATGTAAAACAGTCGCTGACATAAAAAAACATTTAATCAAAGTCACGTAATATCAATAAAAAAAAATCAAAATGTGAAACATTCAAACTGCAGAAAGAGATCAAATCGGATTCAATTGGCACAGTCGAGGATTAAACTAACTCTCACGGTGCGTACAAAGAAATATTTTTGAAATCCAACAGTCCGTAATAACAGATTTTAACTAACATAAATTATAATACCGGTCCTATCACAGGAATGGATAGAAAACATACAAAAATTCGACAAACTAGGCAAGGGGAATCCAACGAAACGATTACGTCTGATATGTATGAACGAAATACAATCATATTATGTAATACTACGAATAAGCGTGGTCCGATGATTAATACTAACAATCTTAAGATATGTTTAGGATTATTTTGTTTAATATATTTAAATTGTGATATAACAAAATACTTCGAGTTATATCGGCAGTGATTTTGAACTATAGGTGTATCACAGGAGTCGTAAAAATACACTCTATAAAATACGGTGTTATAAAAATAATTTATTTCAAACGTACCAATATTTGTGAAGTTCTAAAAAAACCAAAGTGTACAAATCTAGAAAAAATATTTTGAGCACGTTCGTTTGAGCAAAACTTGCGGAAGCTTCAATTGAAATTGATTTCTTTTGTATACCAAAAGAAATGTAATCGAAATAAACGCATATTGAAAACGTCTCGAATCATAAATTTTAACACATATATTTTTGGCAATGGGATCAATTATTAATTGAAATAAATACAGTGAGCGTCGTCACGAAAATATTCAATCGTAATGATCAAAATTACACATATATGTACAGAGAGAACGAGGGTCAAAGTTTCGATGCATTGTAGAAAGAACTACCTCGACAATATTAAGCTGCAATGCTGTTATTGTAATGGATTCCCCTAGCCACGTCCTAAAACCTATCTTTAGAAGTGTGAACGTCGTTATCCAACTCGGCCAAATAGTGTATCTCTTGCAGCTCTTGGAATTTCTCATGGTCTCGTATATGAGCGTAATTCGCAGATAAGCACATCAAGTAATGAATCTGCAAAGTCGAATAGATCGTTATCGAATATTAACGGATGCATTTATTGTAAAGGATGAAATTTACGTACCAAACTGAGAATAACCAATAAACACGAGACAGTGGCAAGAATGAACATGACTTCTGCCTTTTCGACATAATCTTTGCAGAAGAGTTTGACTTCGTGGGGCGCGCACACTTTTTTGTCTTCTTGCGGCATCGAAGCCGGGAACATAAAATCTAAAATAATTAATACAGAGTAATTATCGAATTCGATTTTAATTTATTGAACGAAACGAATAAGCAACTTACAAAATTGATTGAAATCGATGCACGTTTTACTTTCTTGCACGTCAGGATTCGAGCACATCATCCAGAATATGGTGAAGACAAACGTAACGATGACGAGGAAACAAAGCAACACGAGCCATAACAACGATAACACATAAGTTATCCCCATAAACTAAAAAAAAATACATTCCGAACGTAATTCATGCCAAATACGAGATATATCTTGAAAATTTACATCCAAACTTACGACTGCACAAGAAATCCGTCCACCCACACGAGCTCTCCATGCCCTATATACTTTATGTCTCGTAGCACCTGTAGCCAAACATCCGAGACACAACAACATGAGACCGAGAGCGCCCATGCAAGCGCCGCCGACCACAAACACCATTTGTACGGCTTCGATCCTGCAAAAAGCATCGATAAAAACCGAAAATCACAACATACGGGGTTTGCCCCAAAAGTAATGAGTCTCATTTTTTTGCCACACAACTGTACAGCGCACACCAAGTCGTGGAGAGTACTCTAAGCTTTCCAGGGACGCCTGGTTAATTTTCCTACGAGGTCTCGGAGCGGTGGAACGTCATTTTTAGTGAATCTTGTCGGGGTTAGGATGGAGAGAACTTTGGAGCAACGCTATGGGATACAATTTTGAATCAAACTCCAAAAGACAGCGAAGGAAACGTTCAATTTGTTCACAGGCCTTCAAGGATGATTGCTTGTCATACTCGAAGGTCAAAAAGCGGCACAAGTCATTCAAGGAAAGACGGGAAGAAATGGCCGATGAGGCCCGTTCTGGACGTCCATCAACGTCGCGAACGGACGATAATAGATATTAACAGATGTTTGTCGAATTGTAAAATAAAAAAATATCCGCTAATCATCAAGGTGATGTACCTTGCATATTCTGACAGGCTACAGTTTGATCGAAACACGAAATTCATTAACTTTTTTCCTGTATATATTTATGTCAATCAATCGTTTCAACTCTCAAAAAGGTTTTTTTGCATCTATAACCCTAAATGTGTCGGAGAACAACGGTCACTTTGCATCCAGGAGACTGTTTTAAAAAGTACCATACGTTAATTAATTTAAAAAATAAAAATTTAATAAAAAAACAACTTTCAACTGATTTTTATTTTTATTGAAAAATTCATAATTTTGAATAATGCTTTGAAAACCATTGCGGGAAACTCTTCGGAAAATTCTCAAGAGTGCAACGGGTTAAGTTATATTGCATGCTCGATCAACAAATCTATTTTTTTGACAAAAGACTCTTTACTTTTGGCACAAACCATATATCTTCATAAAAAAAACAACACTCACCATATCAGATTAAGCTTGAACACTTCCTTGAACATGAGAATCGACAATGTGGCGCCGCGATACATCGTAGCGCAGAACACGCCGACTCCCAAGCAACACATGATCGTCGCTATGAGCGTGGCGTACGGCACACGCGTCATGCATGATTGACACGCGTCTCCTGCGGAAAAAACGATTGCGAGAATGAAATGAGACGTCTCCCGGGTCGTTGCGAATATAGAAACATACGATAAATGTATAATGTTAGCGTATCTATATTACCACACGTCTTATCACCGGTAGGTTCTGTTTCGATCGAATGCAAAGTGTATCTTGAACCATGTTTATCGACGACCACAGTCCTACTGACGTAATCCGGGTGGTTTGCGAGCGGTTGTGTGACGGGATCGTCGTTATCGAAATTTGTCTCTAAGCCTCGTCTCATTTTCATTATGTATTTGCGATAAACACTTTGGAAATATATTCAACTTAATAAAGTTTATTCACAATTGTTGAAAACAGATTGTATATGATGATGATGTTACAATCGAAAAGCAAAGATTGATTATTTTTGTGTAATAATTCGAGGATGAGTCGCAAATTTAGAAAGCCTGAGCACCTTTTGTGTTTCGACAAGGATGTTACAGTGGGTGCATTTTTTACATTCCAGTTTACGAAGGATGTTATTTTGGTAATTGTTCAAAAAGGATGGAACACATCACGACAAACGGATAAAATGTGAATCGAAAAGCCGATGAGTTGCAAATTTAGAAATGAAAAAAGCCTGAATACCTTTTATATTTCCACACAGTTTACTAAATGTTATAAATAGTAAATGCGCCTTTTATATTCCAGTTTATGAAAGATATTAGTTTGGTAAATATTTAAAAAGGATGGAACAAATCACAAAAAACGGATAAAATGTGAATCGTTAAGCCAACAGATCATAAATTTAGAAATGAAAACAGTCCGAACATAATTTATGCTTTAACACAGTTTAAGAAGGATTTTATAATAGATGCACCTTTTATGAAAGATATTAATTCATAAATTACACAAAAAGAATGTAATGAGTTGCAAATTGAAAAATTCAAACAACCCGAGGAATTTTTGTGTTTCAACACAATTTATAAAGGATTATATAACAGGTGCACCTTTTATATTCTAGTTTAAGAAAGTTTTTATAATAGATACACCTTTTAGGAAAGATATTAGTTCATAAATTACACAAAAAGAGTCACAAATTGAGAAATTCAATCAATCTGAAGACTTTTATTATTTAACACAGTTTAAAAAGGATTTTATAACAGTTGCACCTTTAAATTCCAGTTTATGAAAGATATTAGTACACAAATAGGATGTCGCAAATGAGAAAAGCAAACAACTTCTCATTTTTCAACAAGAAGGATTTTATAACAAGTGCACCTTTTACATTCCAATTCACGAAGGATATTAGTTCGGTATCAGCACAACAAGGACGTAACGAGTCGCAAATTTAGAAACGCAAACAGTTTGAGCACTTTCAACACCGTTCATCAGGATGTTTTATATGTAGCAAGTGCACCTTTTACATTCCGGTTTACGAAAGATATTAGTTCATTAAGGACAGAACAAACCACAACAAGAATTGAACCGTTAAGCCAATGAACACAGAACAAATGATACAATATTACTGATAATGGTGTTCGGATGAATCATACGAGTGCAAGCATATGAGCTTATCAGGCACACACACATCGGATCTTTGATGAGATAAGATAAGAGCGGGGCTCGCCCGGCTTCTGTTCTTACCCATGCTCGTTTCTGAAGAAGAAAACTCCGGTTCGGAAACCAGAAAAGTAGAATTCTTCGATTAAAAGTTCAAAGGTGTGACTCTTGGGTGATCCCCCTTTGCCTCTCACCTGTCACTTTGTTGGGGCGAGGCTAACTGGCCGTTTCGATGACAACAATGTTATTGAATGGATTCAGCTGTGGGCTTTGTTCGTATTGGTGTTAAGGGGTATAATTGCGTGGGTTAAGTATGTTTGTTGAATTTGATTGTAGGGCGAATATGTGCTTTGGGAGTAATGGAAATACGGGCGTGAGTTGTATCAAGTATAAATATTAACGAATTGAAAAAGATGCTACTAGTTGCAACCATGCGTTGTGTGAATAGCGTCTATCGATAAATCGATTTTGAGACGTTTACTCAAATGAAATGACGATAGCGCATTTTAATGTTAGCTAGGGTTGCTAAAATTTTTTCGACGAAATATAGTATTTTTCAAACTAACAATAAGCTACATAAAAATATAGTACACTTCAAACAAATGTAGTATTTTATAGAAAAGGTGAAAAAAAAGCCATGATAGTCCTCGACTTACGACGGAGATACGTTCTTGAACCTCGAACCTGAAAGCCGAATCTGTATAATTTTTTTTTTTTTTAAGGTAGTTTTACTTACTTTTATTAATACAATAATGAAATAATAATGGTTGGTACGCTCATGGGCGATGAGTGACTTTTACCGGTAGTTCCTGCTTGTTCCGGGTCTACTAAAACCACTGACACCCTTCGGCGAATATATAGGATGCTAACTTAACTAAAAGGCAACACTTAGCTACATTAAGTCAACTCGACAATTGACAGGGCGCAAATTCCCGCTCCACGTTTTGACGTTTGATACAGTATTTTGAATTCAGCATTTTATTTGATGCTTATTGACGTCACATTCTTGTATATATGACAATTTTATTTTATGTTAATTTGCATCTCAATGCGTAGATTTTCGATTTTCAACCTGATTTTATTACTTAGATAATGAAAAGGGACCATTCTAGCGATTTTTCGGAAGAAGGCACATCTGGCAGCGATTATTCACCAGATGAAAGCGATTCTAGTGAAGACGAAACCTACGTGAACCCCCCAATAAGTGTGCACGTTTAAATTACTATTTTTTCAATCATAAATCCAATCATTTAGAAGTTAATAAATAATTTACGTATCTAAAATGCATTATATTACTGAATATTGAACGAATCAATGATTTTTTATCAGATCACATACCCAGGCCTAAAACCAATAAGCGACCCAAAAAAAAAGAGTGCAGTTTTCAAACAAAGTGTTATCGAAAAAATCCCGACCACTTCCGTGAATTCGATCATGCACATTGTATTGATAATTTCTTTTATTCTACATTACACCATTAGTTTTTTAAGTATATTAAATATTCATATTTTATAGTGAAAGAAATACTAGCTGAATATTCTGGATCGGGAGACTATAACATTCCTGCTAATTTGCAATTTCAAAAAGAAGTTGTGGAACAACAATTGGATATATTGAAAAATTACGCTATCTATCCGATCAATAGAAAGCCAAATAAAAAAACTAAAAGGAGCAACTCGCAATCATCTGGAGAGACTTCTAAATCGTCACAGCCGTCTTCGACCGTTGATAAAAAAGATCAAATCAACAATTCTGCAAAGGCCGGACCTTCTAATACAACAAATATGGAATCTAAACCGAATATCGCAACATCTGCAGATCAAAAACCTTCAAATTTAAATACCGACAATAAACCTACCACTTCCCAAACAGAAAGCAGTAATATCGGTATTTTATAATCATATGTGTTTAAATATTTAGATTTTAATTTGCTTTTCCTTTTTAATTTCAGCAAATAATCGGCAACCCGCCAAACGAAGGATAGAAGATTTTTTCAACGTTGTCGCTCCTAAAGGTAAAATGAAAGAGAAACATGAAAAGGCTGCTCCGTATTATATGTTTTTCACAACAATTACTTCTTCTCCCGAAACACATAATGATCCTCTTTCGGTTACATTCCAAGGTAACGGTAACATTTTCTTGACCAAAATATCAAAGTTCACCAATAACTTTCATTTTTCGTTTTAGAATTGCTGGATCCCAGTTTAGGGAATCTTAAAAGTTCTCTTCAAATAAATTTTATGATCGATATAGGCTGGCTGTTAGCGCAATACTATTTTGCAGGATACAAGTACGTAAATTATCGAAAATTGCAATATATATTTAAAATATCAACGATATAATTTATTACAGTGATAAACCGCTTACTCTTTTGTACGGTGAAGATTCTTCGGATTTGAGAGAAATCAAGGAAAAAAAATCGAACGTCGATGCACATATGGTTAAAATGAAAAATGTGTTCGGTAAACATCACACGTGAGTGTGTTTCTTTAATATCGTCGATCTTCGTTTTTCGAAATGTTTATTGTGATTATATTCGTAGAAAAATGAGCATTTTGCACTATGAAGATGGATCGATTAGAATCGTAATATCAACTGCTAATCTTTATATTGACGATTGGGAAAATAGAACTCAAGGGTTTGTGATGTTCGATATTTTTTTAATATATTTATCAAAAAATAACACTTTTTCGATACTTTTAGACTATGGCTGAGCCCTGCTTGTCATCGACTGCCGGATCCATTGGATGTTGTCGGTGGTGAATCCCCGACTGGATTCAAACGATCGTTAATTAATTACTTAAATTCATATAGCCTGCCTTGCCTTTCATCGTACTTACAAATAGTCAAAAATACTGACTTTTCCCATATTAAGTATGCTTTTTATAATTTAATATAATTCTATTTAAATTTTGATTTCAATATTATAAAATTTCAGCGTTTTCTTTGTGGCTTCGGTTCCTGGCGGTCATTCGGATACACAATGGGGATTAAATTGTATGAGCAGTTTACTTTCTAAACACTGTATCATTCCGCCAAACGAAACTGATAAATGGACTTTTATTACACAAGCATCCAGCATTGGGAGTTATGGAAGTGATCCTTCAGTATGTCGTTCAAAATATTTCGTACATTTTTCACAATTCGTTGATTTGAAATATATATATTTATTTTATAGTTGTGGCTTTGCGGAGACTTCAAGTCTTGTTTTTCCCGTTCGATTAAAATGTCTATGATGACTAAACCGCCCGAACTTAAACTAATTTACCCATCTTTAAATAATGTTAAAAACTCACACGATAATTTGTTAGGTGGAGGATGTTTACCATATTCAAATTCAATACACGTAAAACAAACGTGGCTCAACAAATATCTTCAGTAAATTGTTTTTTTTGTACATGTTTATAATTTTCTTATATTTTGCAATATTGACTCTTTTGTGGTTTAGAGAATGGTCTGCCGTTCATTCTGGACGTAATAGAGCTATGCCACATATTAAAAGTTATTTGAGACTCTCTCCTGATGCAACAAAAGCCGCTTTTTTCCTGCTTACGTCGGCTAACATTTCAAAATCTGCTTGGGGAACTTTTAATAAAGGAAATGGTGCTTTGAGAATTAATTCTTACGAAGTCGGCGTTCTGTTTCTGCCCAAATTTGTCGTAAGTGTATCATTTTCTCATTTATTCGTACGATGTTCAATATTTTTCAATTGATCCTTTCGTTTTGCAGATAAATCAAGATCATTTTTCTGTTGAATTATCAGATCCAAATAGACTTCCGGTACCTTATGATTTACCCCCAATTCCGTATGAAAGTGGAGAAACTCCATGGGTGATGGATTATATTTCCAATTCATTATAAACTTTACTTGTATAATTCATTATATTTTTGTTACATTTGAATTTTTTCATGTTTTTTAACCATCAATAAAATCATAAGACATTTCAATATTTTATTATTGGGGTTATCTATTAAAATGTACAAATAAATTATATAATAATACATAAATTCAACGTTCTAAATAAAATATATATTCTTATAAAATCATTAATTCATATATCTAAAACAGTACATCGATTTTTCAATAAAACAACTACTAAAGTATTTAGAAGATCAACATAACAGTCACTCTAACAATTAAATTGTGAACGTAAACCTTATTTAAAAAAAGGAAATAAATATGGTGTTTTGAAAAACCGATATATCGGCTCTAAAGTATTTTTGCCGATTTTATGAAAACCGATATATCGGCTCACGGGTATTTAGAAGGTTGATTACAAATATGGAATTAAAAATCATTAATTAAACAAAATAAAATTGTGTCACGTTAGAACTTTGCAGTTCGATTTGGGCCATTTTAAATTGTAAACGCTGCAACCATTTCAAGAGAACCGACAACGGTGCTGGTGTAATGATCAGAGCTGGAATAGCTTCTGTTTCTGCTGGCGGCGATGGCGGTGGAGAGCTCTGAGCTGGTGGAAAGTTGCGACAGTTTTGAAGACGCATTTGAAGATGTCCGGGCAACTATCGATAAAAATAAATGTAATTTCATAGTTGGATATGAAAAACACAATAAATTTACGATTATATTACTTGAATATGGTGAGAATATAGTACTGGACTCCACAATGGTAATAATTTACTAAGCACCATTGAATTACACTCTAATAAAGCTTCTAAAAGGCTTAAAAAGTGAAGATTCACAGTCTCCGCAAGCTGTAAACATATAATATTTTTACTTATAAAAGTACGCATTCAATCGTTTTGATTTTATAATAAATCATACCACTTTAGAATGTGATACAAGTTGTAATATACAAGGTGTTACTTTTCCCCAAAAATCAAATAGAATACTCATTGTAACATAATATGCTTCGGAACTAGGTAAGTTGCTGTTGGAACTTTGTTCCAAATACACAGTCCATAATTGACATAAAATGAATGCATGAAACAACGAACTCATGTGCAAAACCGATGCCTTGGATTGTTCTACAAAACCTGCCATTATCACCTAGAAATTAAATAGAAAATTTGTTAAACGTTATAATAATTTTTTTTTTTGTCGACATGAATATAATTTACTTGTATGTGATCGGCTATATGACAGCTAGCTTCTTGCGGAATGGGTTGAGCTTGTGCTGCGTTGGACATTGCGTTTTGATTGCTGTATTGTCGGGGATTCAACGCATAATGGTTCAAAGATCCCACTAATAACCACGATAACATCCGTATGTGGGAAACACATTCAGTAAACTCTCTGGGTCTGAAAAATTATTGATCTTTAGACACATTACTTTGTGATATATCTTTTTTTACATTTAAAAATACCCTTGTTGTAAAGCTGATGGTGCATTATATAACCACGGCATGTATCTAGCTATAGCTCGATTATCTCTATTATTTCCTCGGGTGATCTCTAATGCTACAAATTGCGCTAGTCCACTTTTCAAAACACCACCGAGAGTATCTTCGTTTAAGCCAACAGATGAACCTTTGCTATAACTCTAAAATAACATTAAATTGTATTTCCAGTTATATTTTGTTGATAACAACAATTTATAATATCAAAAATATATTGTTACTTTGATTTTTGTCAACGTGTGAAAGTCTGCTAAAAATTCTAATACATCTCCTACATATTGTCTCATACAGTCGGCTGCTCCAGTGCTATATTCCCTATTATAATGACCATTTAGTTTCAAACAATCTTCTAATGCTGATGTTAATGGCAACGATCCTCCCGCATCTGAGATATAAAATTTTCAATAAGTTATTCTTCGATATGAATGAACCTCACAAAAATAAATACCTTGAAGAACAAAACTGATAAGCATTAAAAAGTTTTCATCAGGAATAGTCGTCTTGAATTTTAAAGCTTGTACGAGTTCGAATATAATCATTCTACACATCATTAGTTTATCTCTTTCTTTCGTAAAACTTCTGTTACATAAAAAGCTCAATTCAAGTAGATAATTGTATTGTAAGACGAAATTTTGTATAGAAAAACTAATGATTTTAGAAAATGGATCTAAAATACACTGAAAAGTAATAAAAAAATTTATAATAATCATGAATTTTGTTGTAAGTAAAATCAAATCAATTATCAATATTTATTTACAAATGTACTCATTATTCTCTTACCTTAAATTGATTAATAGCAGGCACTTTTAAGATGGAAACCATTATACGCAACAATGGTATAATATCTTCAAATATATTTAATGTAAGCACAATTCTTCTGAAAAGTGTATCTATCTGTTGTAAAAGAACGACTGAAGAAGAACCAGGACCTAATGCTTCTAATGGCAAACAATCCATATAACAAGCCATATTTTCAATAATAATAGGCAATTGCTCCGAAGGCAATGTTTTTCTCGAATTGAGAAATTCTGTTAACAGTTGTAAAGGACCAGTTGGATTTAGTTCGTTGAAGTCGATAAGTGCTTGTGCGATACTTTTGAAGAATACCATTTTTTGTTTTTCTATGTGAAAAGAGAATTTTTTAGCGATGTTAAGTATTAAAAATATATTTCAAATACAGCTTTATTACCTGGAGCTCGTGTTTGAAATATTTGAACGAATACAGCATTAGGAGCAAGTTGATGTAATACACATCTCAAAAATTGATGAGCCACACTAACTGCTCCTCCTGGAAGATGGAGATTTGCTTCACTTTGCCATGGATACATTGCAAACTGGGCTATTCTATAAAAACAATTTCATATTCAAAAAAATATCACATAGTGGAAAAAAATTCCATATCAAATTAACATACTTTGATACGACAGTTAAGATTTCGGGTAATAAAGGAGCAGCAGCAGCAGGTTCTCTATGAACAAAAGTCGCCAAAACTATTATACACAATCCGAGTTCTTCGTCGCTATATTCTTCCATTATTATACCACATTCAGCACCTATTTTCAATTAAATTAATAAACATGTGTTATTCATAAAACAGTTTTTTTATTTAAAAAAAAAGTACAACGTACATCTTTCTACCATACACTCGTCGCCTATTCTTTTAGCGCTTTGTCTTAATTCTGGCTGTGTGTGACATGCTTTTTGTGTGAAACTATCCATTAAGAAAGCTCCACCTTCCTTACTCATACAACCTTCCCAAGCGCTCCCTCCAGAAGCAGTGTTAGAGCTTTTAGTGCTGCCTCTTACTCTGTGTCTTTGCCAATTACCCGGCTGGTCATCACGGAATGGTCCTGAATATAAAATAAGTATTCGTTGAAATTTATTTTGATCATTAATTTTTAATGTGCACGTTACACACCACTCGATGCTGACAATGGTGGTGCAGAAGGTGGTGTTTTAACATTATCTGATATTTCAGCTTGTGTTGCAGCTGGTGGTGATTCTAATAATGCAACTTGTTTTATCAATCTTCTCGGACTAGTTCCTCGAGATCTGTAAAAACGATATTTTTTAAAATAATGTGACTTTTACTTATAAAATTCTTTCTTCTATTACAAAAATATACCGAGAAGATCCTTCTCCTGATGATTGACGCATAAGGTCATCCTGTTTAATTGTACTATCTAATGAATTTAATTTTCCTCGTTTTTCTTGAGTATCTGAAAAGAAAAAAAAAATGTGTGTTTTTAGATATAAAAGATAACTTATTAGTTTTATTTGATTACCTTGTGGCATGCTAAGCGCTTCTCTAACTCTATCAATTAAAGCATTAAAGTTTGGTGATGCTGGTATGTGGGAACCTATAGGAAGTAGTCTTTCTTGGGCAGGTATATCAAATGTATGCTTTTGACAATTTCCTCCTAAGACAGGTTGTGGAGACGTTGCTTCTCCACCGTCACTAGAAGGAGGTTCACTTGAACCACAAGACATTACTTCCATTTTTGATAAAGGAGATTCTGGAGAAGCATATGCAGCTATCAAATTATATTCATTTTTCAAAATATTTCCTCTCGATAACACTGGAACTAAAAATAATTAATAAGTTTTCAAACTCATCAATCTATAAATTTAATCAATGTGAAATGATTTTACGATTATTTCTGACTGTTGCTCCGATAGGCAATAATCTTTCAATGTTGGGGGCTTGTAAGGGCTTCATCGGATTTCTCACATCTATTTGCCAAGGTGTAAAGTGTTCTTCACCGCTTATACCATTAGAAGAAGGTGCTGTATCCGGAGATGAACTTCCTGCTGTGACTGGAGTCGATGTTGAAGTATTTGATGAGTCTACAGTTGCTAAATTTGATGAATAAATATTATAAATTAAAAATAAAATAAACGTAATAAAATTTGGTTATACTCTTACTTAATATTCTCTTTTGCCTTCCTAAAGCTCGGGGAGATCCATGAATTGCATTAACAGGTTCATTTTTTCCTTGTGGTGATATATCAGATTTATTGGGTGCAGATTTGCTATATCAATTATATTTTCATATAATATTTATTCACGAGATTATACACATAATTAAACTAAATGAATATATTATTATTCACCTAGAATCCTTGGTATTAGAATTCCCTGATTTTATGGTGACTTGGTTGCAATGTATTTGTCCAGCAGCACTTCCTCCAATCACTTGAATGGAATGAGTAGATTTTGGTTGTAACTCCTTTTTCATATAATTTGGTTTACTTTCACTAGTTTCCGAAACAGATTTCAATCCTATAGCTTTAGTATTCTAAAATAATTTAGATAAATTTTAAGATTATATAAGTAAGCTTGTAAATTACTCATTTATAACTAATGCATATTTTATTTTAACCTGATTTGAAATTCCAGCAATAATTTTTCCTGTAGACGTTGGTAAATTTATTTTTTCATTGTGAGTAAGAGAGTTTGGTGGATTTGCTTTCGATGCAATTTGAGATGCTGAGATTTGTTTCAATTTTTGTTGATCGGTAGCAGACATAAGACTCGATGTTACCATCATTCTCACACCTTCTTTTACCCCCCATTTATGACTATCTCCATGCTGAAAAAAATCATATTTATTCTTACTATCAAAAGTTATAAATTATATTTTTATATTTTACAAAGATACAATACTTCAAAGATTCACAATCATTATTGAGTTTAAATTGTATAACTTACTCCAGCATCGTCATCGCTCGACATGAACCAAAGAGGTCTTATGCCCATAAATTTTTCTGAATGTTTCTTTTCAGGCTTTACTTCAACAGTTTTTATTGCCATTTTCGAATTATCTATCGGTTGAACTTGGGAAGAAACAGAATTATTCGCTTGAGGAGTATCATGCTTCATTGCTATTTCTTCAGAATGTGTTGTTTCATCGAATGAACCCTAAAATCATAAATCGTTACAATAATCACACTATAATAATGTGTTAAACAAAAACATCCACTCGAAATATATACTTGAGCTGTGCTGCCATGTAATGTACTATCAGATTTATCACTTGTTTCCGGTATAGCTACCAATTCAGACTCAGTACTTTCTTGATCTAAACTCCAATGCTGATATTTTCGCGGTTTTACAGTTTCCTCCCAATGAGTTTCCATTCCTGGACCTGGTGTTTTAGAGTGATGAAAACCGCTTTTTCCACTGGTAGGCTTTTGAGTTTCTGTCGGATACATTGGGGAAAGAGGTGGAGTTTCGAAACGATCAGCAGGTGCTGAAGAATGTTCTTGCTCGGCGCCCAAAGAAGGTTGGCTTATATCTAATATGATAATACAATTTTAGAATATGTAAATGTGTTTAAAATAATCAATAATAAATTATTTCATCACCTCTCGATCTACAAGACTGCGCCATAACAACCATAGGAGGAATTCTTTTGCATTCATGATGTTGAGCATCCAAAGTGTTGATGACAATTTTTACAAGGAATTGAAGTTGACCACATATTGGTTGCTGAACATACTGATACTAAAAAATAAAATATTATATATTTACATTCTTAATTTTTAATCATCAACATAAATAATAGGATAATGTACTTTATATAGTAAAACCAGCAACGACATTAGCCAACAACGTCTCGAATGTGTCTCTAAATGCCATAAAGAATATGAAGGTTGCGATAATGTCAAATTAGTCGGAATAGATGTAGATGGAGAAGGACAATATGATAACAACGATATGGCCGGACCAATTATTGACCAACCCATTGTATGATTTTGATCTAATACTTGCGGTAAATTGGCCAAAAATACATTGAAAACGGCAGATTGCCTGAAATTATCAAATTCGTTTTCAATATTTTAACGAATATTTTTATTCAATCGCTATTTTTATATCTCACCTCATTTTATATGGAGGAATATGAAAATTTTTATCATTTACATTGTAGCCAAATAATAAATATAAATGCTTGAATATAATGGATTGCGTTCTTGAAACGTGTTTTTCTTCCGTCGGACTAGCTTGATCAGAGCGAGATAAAAATTGCATCAGTAAAAAGACCAACAAATGAGACGTTTCCCTGTCCGCTTCTTCTAAATCAATCACTCGAGGCAATAGCGTAGCTAATGTGGCATCGTCTGTTGTTCCTCCAACACCATATATAGAATGAATTTGACTATCTGTTTAAATTCAAAATATTTGAAAATCAAAAGCTTTTCATATCGACCCATTAAAAATAATAAAATATTTCAGAATGACATGCACTTAAATAATGAAAAAAAAAACAAGTCATTCAAGTAATTCTAAATCATCTAATAAATACTAAGTGACCTCAAAATATTAATTTGATGCAAATTAAGGAAGAAGCTATAAAAATTTTGTGTATAAGTAAAAATATTTTATATTTGTTTTCAGTATTGAGATTTTATATCAAATATTATTAATGAAATCGATCGCTCATTTGATTTAATATAATATTTATTTATGTTATGATTATTTTTGTTATATGTGAATATAATTGAACCTTAATCTTAAATATTATATTATACACATATTACAAAAGTTTTTAAATTATTATTGTGATATGAAATATTAGCATTAAAAACTATAAAATATATGAAAGAAAAAGTTTCTCGTATTTTAGAAGCTTTCATTACCTAAAAAAAAATCAAAATAAATTGAATAGTAAAGAACGAAACTTTAAATATGAAAAATTAGTAATGATATTCATGATGTGATACTTCCTATTGTTGTTTAATGTGCAAAAGCATGTCAAATATGAACTAAAATGTGAAAATTTAAGCATTGTCAATTATATAAAATCTATGTGACTTATCAATAAATAATGTGCACAATACATTTAATAAAATTCATAGACCAATTATAAAAATTACAAACTATCCAAACGGTAAAATATTTATATGTGCGATTTCTAAAAATATGTTGACGTGAAATTTCTAAAAATATGTTGACGTGAAATTTAGTATTCCTTATATTTTACAATAAATTCTAAACACAAAAGTATATGTGGTAAGAAAAATTCTTAGTTTATTGAAATTTCGACAAGTAGCCGTATAAAAAAAAATACTGCTCACTACATTTCCATGTTCAGTTGCAAAGCCAATCCTATCTACTCTACTCTGCAAAATTCTAGCAAATATGATATCCCATGAACAAGAACATTAGAAGGATGTGAAAGTGTTTTCAGAATGATACAACGAATGAACTATAACACTATCACCTCCTCCTACATCACTACTTAATAACTGACCCAAACCGAATCGAGAACTTTTCCTCTTCAAAATCGGAGCTGAATACTGCCTGCTGTACACCTTCTCTTTTTCTGTGTAGTGATACAAAGCGTAAACAATAATTCATATCTGAATCCTTAATGTATATTACTATAAAAATCCAAATCAATAACTGTAACTTAATATAGAGAATACAGAAGCAACGACACATATATATTGAAAGCACTTTCAATATTAATTTGAACTTTTAAAGTAATATACAATATTGTATTACGTGTGTTTTATTTTCAAATGTACTATGTTTCAAGTATTTACTATTTACATGTTCGATATCAAATGAGTACAAATTCACACAAAGCAACACTTATTCACAAAACAAAATTTATATTTATATAATCAATTGTACTCTCAAATGTATAAATGTATAATAGAACCTATATTTTTTTTAATTACCCTGTTTGGTATCTTGACGCGGTATCATTGTTGCAGGCGCCGACATTGTTCTCTTGTATGGCCATTTTGTTCCGAACGATGCGCTCAAAGTTTTCACGGAAGATCCGGCAGCAGAGCCTTCGGAATTGGAAAGAGCTTCCTGAGCACGTTTCAATTTTTGAGTGAACACTTCGCTGTTTATTTCGTTGTTTCTTAAATCTAAAATAAATGATTAGTCAGGAAATTGAATCGTTTTAAAAAATTAAATTATGGAATGAACTACCTCGCAAATACGTAATATCTCCATTTTTTTCTAAATTGATTTGTGCTTCCATGAATAGTGTGTCGAATCTGTTTAAGAAAAAATCCCAAGACAAAATTTTACGATCGCTGAGGGAATTGTGCAATTGATATAATGATTGTAAAACCATAGGCCGATCGACAATGAACATATCAAATTGGGTTTCCAAGCACATCAACAAACACTACAAAAATTCATTTATATTTAAAAATTATAATTAAATAACGTAAATGGTGAATATTTAATATAATTTACTCGTATAGCATTATCGTGAATAGTTCCTAAATACAATGTTGCTCTTTGAGCCACATAAACATTTGGATCATCCATACTAGATATCAAATAACAAAATGCTGTAGCTAAGGCTGTTTGCAAAGGAAAAACATTTTTTAATGGAGTAGAATCCATGAATCTGAAAAAGAAAACATATTCTTGTTAAAAATTCAACTAATAATCAAAATTCATCAACGTAAATTCCACCTAGTAAGAACAGTGACTCTCTCCACTGCTGTAAATCGGATCCTCCAATCAGTATGATGAAATTCTTCTTGTATTAATTTCCAAAATACATCAGATCCACCAGTCAGTGTAATACAATGAAGAAGTAATGGTACAGCGACTTCACATATATGTGAATGACGTGCATTACAAACATTCCATAAACTTAAAATATAAAATTTTAATTATCCCGAAGATTAATTGATTTTATAAAACTAAAATATATGATTAAACAAACTTTTTGATTAATAAATTCTCCTGGCACCAAATGAAAAATCCTCGATGTTCTTTAGAAGCCTTTGTAAACGCATCTCCATGCAATACCAAAATATAAAGACATTGCAACATGTAATAAAGCATATCTGGCCGATCTGCAATCGGTATTTCCTATGAATAAACAAAATATCAATACAACAACCGATTCGAAAAGATAAATTATTAAATGATCAAATTTTACTTGTAACAATTGATGAATGTACTGCAATTGTTGCGGCAATTCCTCTATAGAAAATCTAAACTTTCCCACGGAAGTGTGCCAAAAATTCGAAAGATCGTCATCAGGCCCAGGTTCAACTGGCTGATCATTTTCACCAACGAGATTTGGCTTAGCTACTTGTACAGTAGCGGTAGCAGTATCGGTATCAGTTAAAGTAACAGCTCTTGCAACGGCAGACACTACCTTTTCCGCTGGCATTATGGAAGCCAAATCCAACTGTTCGGATACTGTTTCTACTGTAGCTGTCATAATCTGTATCAACCACATGAACATGCATTATAAACTATTTAGATACTTTATACCAGAAATGGGAACGTGCTCATATCAATATATGTGAGTATGCAGATCAAAAAATATTTTTGTTATATAAAGAAATAAACAAAACCATTAAATGATATTAATAAACTTTCTATATGTTTGAATAGTCGACATAAGTTATATTTGTTTTAGGTAAGGTATTAAATTTGTGTTGTATGAGATATGTTGGAAAATTATTAAATGTTAAAAATTTAACTAACCGAGTATTATTATATCTGTTTTATCATATTGTTAATGTACATAGAAACATTTCCTGATCTGCAAGTCGATTAAAATAAAAATCCTACTTTGGCATGCTGCATTCAAAACCCAAAATCGTCATACCAGTGGGTTAGTGTCAGGCTAGCGTCTCTAAGATTTTGCTGTAATTTATTTATGTTTTAATTTAATTGCTAAACAATTGAGCTTTTTCTTATTCAACAGAAATATGTACATAACATAAATCACCAATTGTAAGTATATCACATTGAAACTGACAAAAAAGCCGTAAGAAATTTTAATTTTTTTCTAAAAATGCGAAAACATAATAATAAAGCGACAATAGACTTAAAAAATATCGTAACTTCTGTAAATATTTTTTATATAAACAGCATTCGAACATTATAAAGAAAAATGCAATAATTTCACTTTCGAAACATTTTTATAAACGTTAAATATTTTTTTCAATAAAAATGCATCTCACTACTCTTTCATCTATAAATATGTGAATATTAGTGTCAGTAGCAAGTTTTTTTTGTTTATAGTCTGTAACTAAATAAAAATATAGTAATAAATTACATGCTGAAAAATTATTCATTCATGAAACAACGTTATAAACCATGCGTGAAAAGTATAATTCAAGAGTTGCTGAAGAATTATAATAGTTGTAATTATAAAAATTAACAAAAGCTTAAACAAATACAATATTAGACAATATTCTTATTTCGAATAACATTTGTAGGTTAAATTGAATATCATTATCATATAACATTCATTGCAGGAAATGGTTTTTCCAAAATTTCATCGAAGATTCAAGGATTTTCCCTTATCAAATTATAAGGAGAGAGTGTGAGTATTCAAAATCATGATTTTACTATATGCCGATTAATGGTGGTCGATGAGAACCAGCGCATTAAAAAGAACTAAATAGTTTGTTTGTAAAAATATAATGCATAAAATTTCATTGAATATTATAAAATTTTTGATTTTGTAAAAGAAAATAGACAAACAAATATCACATTGCATTAAAGCTTAGTTTAAATTATTTTGAAACTTTCTTCGAAGAAAAAATTGAAACTTTTAGTATTTGAAAATTTTCTATAACTACCCATGCTTTCGTTGAGAAAAAGATGTGATTTTTTTTCCAAGAAATCATCTATAAGTTTATACTTTTCATGCAACATGAATATGAACAAGCAGTATATACAGTTTTGCGAATTATATCATATCATTTTTAGTATAATTTTTTGTTAAATAGTTTAACTATGTTTTAAATGAAAATACACAAATAAATAATCGAAACATTCTAATCTATTCATACATAGAACATATTACAGACATACGTGAAGTATCTGTGGGAGCATGAAATAGAATATATGAAAACAATGTTACATTGAGCGATTCAGGAAATTCCAATAAATGGCAAAGAAGAGACTAGTTTATATAAATTGCACAGAAAATATGACAGAAAAGAAGTGTGACGTTGGAAAAAAATCTGAATAAAAGAAATCAATTTGAAGCACATCTAAATCGAAAGAAGCATGCTGATTTTTATAATTAGTTCGAGTTTATAATTAAAAAAATGGACAGGTTCACCAACATTGATATAAAATGTATTTTAAATCCTATTGTTTACCATTATATTTAATGATATTCGTATAAAATATTTTTTTTGTTTTTCTCAGTCTGATAAATAACATAAATAAAAAATACAAATATTTCATTAAAAAAAAAACTTATTGTATATTTTGTACAAGTGTCGATAATTTTAATTAAAAAAATCAAAATATTATTAGATGAACCACCATTGAATTAATCTTTATACAATGTAATTTTATATTATAAATTAAATTATATATTAAATGTGACATATGTATTTACACAGTCGATATTTAGTTGTGTCTGATATGAAAATATTTTTCAGTAAAATATAATTCTGATTTGTAGCGAATATTTCGATATTATAATTAATTTGTGATGCACCGCTCAATATTAGGAATATATGAAGAAGGGATCAGTTTTCATGAATGGAATACAATATTAAATTATTTGTTGAAAGCCTTAATGGAATGATGTGATTGATTGTGTCGTAATCAGTGTGTATATTCAATTTGATGAAAAAACCTTTTTTGTATAAGTTTAGAATATTTTTTCATGTTGAAGAATTTTTCTGTTGTATTCCTAAACATCTATAATTGGTGCTCTCATAACCAACGGCGGTGATTTTCTACATAAAACATCTATAATATATTTAAAATGATATTTTTTTACACCTTTCATGATTATTTAAAAAAAAATTATTTCTACATGAAGTCAACCTAAATATTAAAATTTTGAAAGATTGTTATTTTTTTTAAACTACTTTATAATTTACTATTGATTATTATTCTATATTAAAAATGAACAAATGAAAATGTAATCTTGAATATTGCACTCAAAGCTCAACAAGGTATATATTAAAAATGATAATTTTAATCAATTAAACATACAGAAATATCTTGCATAGCGATGAGCACAATATCCAATCATACGAGTATTCAAATATACCCTCATAAAAAGCATTTTAAAATATAAAAAAGACATTATGCACCTTTGTATCGATATCTGCATGTGTATAATAATAAAAAAATGAAGCGGCACTAACTGGGAGCGCTAATAATGGCACTATAAGGCAAATTGTGTATATACAAGAACATACGTGAGGCATGTGAACTAGTACACCGCCCACCGAGTGTATCTCCGGAATGGGTAACGGCAGAGGCATGTTGATGATCGCTTCGCCGGCTGGCCCCCGGTCCGATCCTGCGCCCCCGCGGCCAGCCCTCTCCCCCTCGGGGGGACTCTTGCGCGAGTGGCTGCCTTCCGAAGGCAGGTCGTCCATCGGAGGCTGTTGCGCCACACCCAATCACAAAATGAACGCAAATGATTTTACTCATCGACAATAATATACAAATCGAATCATTCTGTTTTCATTCAAATACCCTCAGTTGCATTCTGTTAATAATTTACATATAAAATAATATTCTACAATAACCAACCAAAAAACTGTTTCCATATTAAGTGAATATATATATATATTTTTGTTTATAAGCGTAAAATATTGCATTTGTGTTTTTTTTAGTATGAAATTTAAAGTATATCACATAAATGTGATAAATCCCGTTTGAATTTATCGCTTATTTGAAATACAAAGTTATATTTGACGTGTGTACATAATCTATTATTCGAAAAATGTAACTGCAATCAATATTTTAACAAGTTGCATGTATAATGAAATCGATGAAAGAAAAATCGACAACCAATTGTACTGTGATTAGTGAGTGAAGATAGAAAAACATTTAAGAGGGGATGGATAAGGTGATTTTGCGATACTTAATGGTGGGAATTAGTACCATGAAAGGAGTATTGATAAGAGTACACTTCATACATATAACATATGCATGCTATTGCATTTTTTTTGTTATAAGTAAATCAATGCATTCATATACATGCATACATGGAAATATCACAGATCAATCCACATCAATATCATCGAATAGAGCCCCAAATAGACAGGAACATTTACTGGTCGACATTATCAAAATAAAGATAAAACATAACTTAAATTTCATACTAACAGTAATAACCAAACAAGATTCACAAATCAATCGAAACATACACTAAATGTAATTCATATATGGAAACAACAAACATATTGCAAATTAAAGAACATATTAACGCTAATATCCATCTAATGCAAGGATTCTTAACATTTTTTCGGTCACGACCCAAAATTGATTACGCAACCTATGGGTATTCTATCAAGTGAACTAAATATTTTCTACGTACAAATCAGTGCAATTGGTTCATTCTCGTCGTTTTATCAATACATATATAATTTCACGTATTTTTAAGGCGACCCATATTTGGGTAGCAACCCATAGGTTAAGAACCCTCTAATATTTTTCATTTAAATTATTGGCATTTCACTTAAAAAACAATCAGAAATATGAAAGTAAATCAATCTTTAATTAGTATTCATATATTTCATTTTTTTATCAGATGGATAGTTGCTTTAGGATTCATTGCTTATAATTTAAATGTTATGTTAGCTTATTTGTATTTATTCCTCACATCAGGTGGATGAGCAGGTGTATCAGGTGCCATCATACGCACTATGCGTACAGCGAGCTGATGCCACATGATAGCTGCCTCGCATGCGGAACAATCAGGAGCTGCACATCCTCCTGTACATGCTCCGACTCTCAAAACACCTAATGTTCTTCCCAGTAATTGACTAGCCGATTTGGCTACCCAACCACCAAGAGTGGTTTGTTCGAACGCTTGCAGTTCCATCTAAAAGTATAATTAGTTGATGTAGTTTTTATCAGAAAAATCAAACTGGAAAAATTAATACAGAAGTATACTATTCCATTTTGAATTTGTAAATTATTTATATGCCAAACCTGTTTCAATAATACATCCAACATAAGTATACAACAGGAAAGATTATGTTCACCGTCCGTTTCGAAGTCGGTGGTATTCTGACGTGAAGTTGGAGCTTCGTTATCGGATAAGCCTGATGTGTTTGGGGATTCGTCTTCTATTACAGGAGCTGATAAAAATAGAAAATATTAACAGTTATTATATTGAGTACACTTACATTCATTTGTATGAAAAAATCTTGCAAAAAATAATAAGCCGAAAAAACTTACAAATAGAACCTCCTTTGTTTGAATCAGTACCATTTTTGGAAGAGTGTTTTGAAGGTTTCCGTTCTTCGATCGAACTGCTTTTCATAATCCGAACACCAGCTTCAAACATATCAAATAGTTGAGATAATGGTATAAGAATTTCTAGCATCGATAATATCTGAAATTAATACAATGAAAAAAGTTATTTTTCAATCAAAATGTCACGAAGAGAATAATACTTCTACAAAAACAAGTTTCAATATAAATAAATTACCTGTAACCAATGTAAAGCTTGTAATTGCACTCTTGCTGTTGTTTTTTCGAATCTTATTGCCACAAAATGATACATTTTTTTCACATCGAAACCTAAAGGACTCATGTCTGGATCTAATATTTTACTCAATACTATTTTGAGTTCAGGCAATTCCTTTTCGGGAACATCATTTGTTATCGCTTCCATCCAATGAGGCATTATATAGTCCCAAATGTCCGTTGTGATTATTTCATATGGGACAAGACAAAATAACCTGAAAAATATATAAATGAGATATTTTGTGAAATACTAATTCATTATTTATTGAAAAAAGTAATACCTATTAAGACCATCTTTTAAATGTGATGTCCTGGAAGCTAATGTGTCCCAATGTCCTCCGACTCTTGCATATTCTGGTGGATGAGGAAGGAGACAAGAAACTAAAACTTTGTAATGAGTTTTGCAAATTTCACGCAGCCACACACAGACATGTTCTGATTTTAATTTTTCTATAGTACTTTCAGCTTGACCTGAAAATTGTTTACTTAAAATACAAATAAATAAAAGAATGAAAAAGATCCAAAAAGTTTACCATCATAAGAATATGCTGTGACATGGAACCAATGAAAAAGCATCGATATCAATCTTCCCAAAATATCAACGGGTGTATCTTGATTAGGAGTACATAATCCAACTAATAACCAAACTCCGTATCTGCCAAGCAGTTGTCTTTCCTCAACTGATATGTTATCAGTTGGTAAATTTGATGACAAAGTTGGCTTGGGAGAATCGTTCGAATCTTTCGGCCCAGCTTCGACATTCAATGGCTTGGCTTCTTTCAATAAACTATTATAAGAAAATAAAATATATAACATTTTCAAAAATAATAAAAACGTATTACGCAACGTTTGCGTAATTGCGTTTTTCGCGAAAAACGCAAAAAACATCATCTTTAGGTAATAAATGTTTAACGTCATCTATTGAATATGACAGTTGACGTGTCTTATATATTTACGGATTTTATTGCTGACATCAGAATGTTACAATTAGGGATTGTGATTTAAGAATTCTATTCTCGAGAAAGCCGAGAAATCTCATTTCGAGATTGAAATTTGTGACTTACAATATTGCTAAAAAGGACGTTAAGGATCATATACGCGAGATTCGATTTTGTAAATCATAAAAGAGCACATCAGAATCAGTCGAAAGAATCATTTTGATACGAATGTAAAATGTTGCTTAAATTCCACCAAAAACACAAAATTTTCAGCGTTTTTCTTAAAAACACAATTCCGCAAACGTTGCATAACATATAAGCATATTTGATTTCACCTGACGATCGCTTCAACTAAATATGTTTGTCTTTCACTGTCCATTTGCCATGCAGGTGGTAAACTTCTATGGACAATATGATCTCCACCTCTTCTACTATTATGTCTGTTCGCATGACATTGTTGACAATAACGAATCGGATGATTTCCATTATAACTCGCGCATTCGTTAGAAAAACATATCGAAAACGCCGATTTATCATTTGCCCTACAGTTCTGAATAAAAAAATCGAATAAGACGAAGATAAAACAATTTCAAACACACCCAAAGTATGAACTCACTTTATTTTCGCAAACCATCGAAACCTGCTGCATCGGATGTAAAATATCGAAAAATCTCTGATTCGGATGTTCTCTGTGTATTTCGTTAGCACATTCGATACAAAGATAAAGCGGGGGAGGAGAATCAGAAGCAAAAGTGACACTAATGCAATGATCGTAACAAACTTTCGCAGCTTCAGCGTTTCCAGAATTCGGACACATATCGCGTTGGCATACAAAAGGTGTGAGGTCGTCTGAAAATTTCGCATAACCAATAAACATTCGAGGGGCGTTTAATGATTTTGTGGTTAACTAACTTGAAAATTTGCATAATAGTCCTTTGCGGTCGAAGAGGTTCGCATTAAACGCTGGCCAGTGATAGAATAGAAGTTTGGCTGCTGAAGCGCGAGCACCAGCAGTTCCATATGCAACGACACATAAAACATCCTTCACTACTGTTTGTTTCATCGTCATCAAACACTCGAGGAGTTGACAATGATGCGCTGTTGTAAAAAACATGTCGAATTTTTAAACAGATCCTTGACTGTACGGTATAAATGGAGATCGAGGTCTGGATAGTGAAAAATCTGAATGATCTTGATAATTTTCGTTAAATCTTGATAGTTAAAGATAGATTAGGTTGAATTAGGTTAGATTAGGTTAGAAACCTTATGTAACACCTAGGGCACCTATGGGTTAGGTTGGGTTAAGTTAGGTTTGGTTAAGTTGTGTTAAGAAAACAAAATTAAGTTCGACTTCAAACCTAGTAGTACTTACCCATTTTTTAAAGTATCGATAACTTGTCTTTCAATGATGGCATAACACGTTTACTTTTGTATTACATGGGTGAAATTATAAATGAATATTAAAATCATTATTAAGAATAATTTAAAAAAGCTTAAATAAAAAAGGCTTAATAATCTCAGTTATAGGAATTTTGGACCATTGTACAATATTGATTTATATAATAGTAGTTACGACTTTATGAGTGCAATTGTGATCAAATTAAAACCAGTTATTTTAGAAATAATAAAAATTTTATTTCAATTTTTCACTAAGCAAATCTTTGTTACTTATTTAGCGAAAAAAGCATTGCTCTAGGTACGCTTATAATTTTTTTATAATCGATTTTATCAATGCGTATTCTAAACCTCCGCAATTCCGATGAAGACAACGAATTAATAATTAAAAAAATATATAAAATCTACTAATTCAGGAATGAAATTCCTATCAGATTTAGGTTTGATCATCCTCATAGTCAAGTCAGGATAATTTTATGATATACTCATACATTATCGAGGAATGTTATATAAAAATCGAAAAATATGTTATTTGAAAAAAAAAAATCTTTTTTGATCAATCCAAATAATAGAGGTTCTACTGTATTTAACAAAAAAAAATTAATTAATATACCTGGATTACTAGAATATTGAAACACCATCATAATTACAGCCGCCACCGATTGCGAAGCCTGACTTTCCTCTTCTTCTCCATCATAATGCCTCGCTGAAACGTCCAACAAAATCAATCGATTGCAACCACCCGAAAAAAAAAAACCAAACCACAAATACTCACTGATCGTAAACGGCAAAATGTAAAAACACAACAAATTGATGATTTCCTGATGCAAAGTCACCGGCAACACCCCCACACAAGACGCCGCCAAATACGGCAAATTATCGATCATGTCGTGTTCCAAAAACGGCAAAAGGCACCCGAGACATTGCAGGATCGACTGTCCGAAAGCTGAAAAAGACCGACGTTACATAACGTCCCGAAAATGATAATATGCGACGTAAAGCACTGACCCTGCACTCCGTACTGTACCAAGGAGGCTACGTCCACCAATTGGGAAATGGCGTTATATAATCCTTTGTAATCTAAATTCGGATAGAAGTTCATCCTGGCCTGGTCGTTATCAGGATTGCGCAGCATCTCCAGCGGGGAACTCGGCACATCTTTCAGAACGGCTGAAATTGTCGTTCGTAAATTCAAATATGACGTAATCGCTGAATATATGTGGTTTTGCGATGAATATACTTAGAAGGGTCTGTGAAAAATATTTAACGGTGTTGGCTATATCTATACCGGACGGTAAGGGCTGGATTCCATGAAGAAGCCTCAGTTGGGAATCGTGGAGGCTTCTGATTTTGGCGGTAACTGGAACGAATATCGTTATTTTCCGTTTTTATTAACGATATATTGCATGTTAAGAAAATATATATTATTTAAAAAAAATAATATACTAGTTATATAGTAAATGTGTCGTCGAAATATTGACGGATTTCGATAGACGTAAACGTTTTCTATATGATAGAAGACACACCCACCGTCATATACAAACTAAACACATCTACATATCCAAAATGAAAAAAAAAACAACAATAAACAACGTTATTGTTTAATGCTTTTAAATAATAAAAAAAAATCTAAATCTATATATGAAAATATATAATATATCCTAATGTAAAAAGAAAAACTACGAAATTCATAACATCGATACTTATACAGTAATGGTAGACGTGGTAAGAATCTTTCAGCATGTTGAAAACGAGCGAACGCGTCAACGCCGAACCGCGCGTAAGATCGGAAAGCGCGCCATTGCGAAAATCGAAAAGAGCTTGGCCGCAGACGCGCTCAACGCGCGGCCATGACCGTGTTCCTCGGCGACAGACGCGGAAAGCGAGCAATTAAGGCCTCGACGCGCTCCGCGGTTGAGAGCCACTCACACGCCGCCGCCCTGGTGCCCATGTTTATGAGCTGGATCTTGAAGCTGCCCTGCATTTATGTGGCCGCCCGCCGGCGCCGGCACAAACGGAAGCAAAACAACGTGGCCTGCGCCCCTGCGCCTCCGCGGCGCCCCCAAACCCGTCCGCCTACGCACCGCGCAGCATCCCTCTTGCTGTGTCCCTTTCGTATAATCAATACGTTGAGCCGGTACCTGTTGATGCCGGGGCGGTGGGCGGTTGCATTTCCCGCCCCGGGGGAGGGGCTGCTCGGTTTGCGGGCGGGTTGTCGCTCGAGTCGCCCGAGTCGCCGGTGCGGATTGTAAGGCCAGGCGCCCACAGGCGATTATCACGGCGCGATTTATAATGGAACACATTGTTTTAGGTTGAAGTGCGCCCATATGGTTTATGGGCGCACTACAACCGAAAACAATGCGTTCCATCACAAATCGCGCCGCAACCAATCGCCTGTGGGCGCCTGGCCTAAGGCCGGACGCTCACTTGCGGTCGAAAACGGAACGCGTTGTTTTGGGTTGAAACGCGCGCGTCCCTTATATATGATCACGGATTTGTGTGTGTCTGTTCGATGACGCTCGCGACTTTAAAATTGACCCGTCGATACGATCTTTTTTTCGAATTGAAAGATCGCAGTCACCCAGTCGGGATTCGAACCCGGGCCCGTCTGAACGTCCCCGTACGCGAACGAGCGATCAAACCTCGGCGCTAGCAGCGGCTTACGCTTTTTTCTTTTTTTATATATATTATAAAATTATTAAAATGATTATTCTAATATGGTCTTTATGCGTATACACTTAACGTCTATAATATCGTGCTTAAAATTAATTAATTAATTTTAATCACGATAGATGCCTCTAATAAATAATTAAATAATTAATTTTAAAAAGCGCGATAATTACGTAATATTATTACTTTTCATGTTGTACTTTAACATTGTTGAAAATATTTCGAATTACATACAATAGATTTCGTTAATAAATAATTAAATAATATGATCGTTCGTTTGCATGTTCAATTTAATTTTTATTTATTACGTAATAGTATGGTTAACAATTCACAGCCGATGTTATTAATATCGAGCCTATATACTAGTATGACATACTAGCGGTAGTACTCTGCATTGCTCGGGGACTTGAATTTTAAATCAAATTATTTATTTTATTTTATTTTTGCGGACCGTCCGTTTCCGGAAAATATGGTAACCCTATTTTAATGATGCTGAAAACCTTCTCCACAAAAAATACATATACATGCCAATTTTTGTGGCGATCGGTCGAACGGTGTTGGAGTGATACAGCAACAAACAAATATACAAACATCCATTTTTATATATATAGATACGCGCATTTCAACCCAAAACAATGTGTTCCATTTTCGATCGCGCGCGACTAAATCGCAAGTGTGCGCCTGGCCTAAGGCTGCTTAATCAGTATAGAGATGTGTCACCATTATCATTAGCAGCCTATTAATTATCCACAAATGTGGCAGTCTAGGCTTTACCTTACTAGGCCGAGTCGTATTTTGGTAAGGGACATGTACCATAAGAGACAATCGAGAGGCTCTCAGACCAACGAACTCGTGTCTATGTGCTAGATTTTGTGATCGCTGTCTTCTGACTACTATTAGGACAGACTAGTTAAAGATTAAGCAGACTGCGCCCTTGTTGTCCACTTTGCGATCGTAATGATCACCAATTTGACAGAAGAGTTAAAGACTAAGCAGATTGCGCCCTCATTTTTCACTTTGCGATCGTAATGACCACTAGTTTGATAGACAAGACCGTTGATCCTACGTGGCTCAAACCTCAGTATAACATATGTCATTGGCCTTCACCATCACCAAAGAGAAAAAAAAAAATTAAATAAATGAACATGCAATACATTTTCTTTCTTATTTTACCCATGCAGTCGTCCCACCAAATACGTCTATATAAATACTATCCGGAAATGAGTTAGTCGTTATAAGTCGATTGTTAATTATGTAACAAGTGATTTAAATTTAGTTCAAGTAAATGATCGTGCGATAGCCTTAATTGAATGTAAATGCACAAATTATAACAAGTCGTTATAATTTGTGCACTTTCATACATCTTTATATTGATTAAGAACACCAATTTTTTTCGATTTTCACTGTTT
>JAOXNN020000039.1:869184-891465 GCA_028571205.2 Hydropsyche betteni | reverse complement strand
AAGTCGTTATAATTTGTGCACTTTCATACATCTTTATATTGATTAAGAACACCAATTTTTTTCGATTTTCACTGTTTCGATAATTTTTTATTTTTCCATTTTTTTCGCGGTGAACCGGTTAATAACCACTGAAAGCAATCGGGAAAGACTGCTTTGGCGATTAAAACTACTAATTGCACTAGACGGGAGTATTGTCGCTCAAGTCGCCGATACGGAAATGGTATCATGGAGTTTTTTTGCTTGTAAATACTTTGGCGCCGGCGATTCGAGCGACTAATTACATTTGACGGGAGTATTGGTATCATGAGGGTTTTTATGTAAAATGTAAATGTAAATGTGGCGCCCGTAGTTTCGCCTAGTGTTGCTGGTACCCAATTAATGTAATCCGGCTCAGAAAGTTAGCAAAGAATGAGGTGCATGTAACAGGCAAGATAAAGGGTTTCCCTTTGAAAAGGGGGTTTTCTGTCTGTGACCGACTAATTACGTCAGGCGGGAGTATTGTCGCTCAAGTCGCCGATAAGGAAATGGTACTAAGGGGTTTTTTGTATGATTATTTTTTTGTGCCGGCGATTCGAGCGACTTATTACGTCAAATAGAGTATTGTCGCTCAAGTCGCCGATACGGAAATGGTACTAAGGGGTTTTTTGTATGAATATGTTTTTGGGCCGGCGATTCGAGCGACTTATTACGTCAAGTAAAGCATTGTCGCTCGAATCGCGTATACAGAAATGATATCATGCGAGGTTTCCTGTTTATGTGTTTTGGTGCCGACGATTCAAAAGACTAATTGCGTCGGGAGTATAGACACTCGAGTCGCCAATACAAAAATGTTATTTTCTTTGCATGATAATGATGCATTTTATCACAAAATATATTTATTTTACTTATATTATGATTATGATTCAATCCTAGCATCGAATGGTGAATGATAACGATCAATGGAAATATTATATAATAAATTGTTATAGAAAAAAATTCAATCTTATATCAATTTGACTATTGTTATGCTGAAAACATGAAGTTCATTTTAAAAAAAATACCAAAACTATTGAAAAGATTAACAATAAACAAATACATATTACCTTCAAAATTTCATATAAAACAAAATAAATATAAAAAATAATAAAAATGGAAAATCCTTTTCTAAAATTTTATTGTTTTTTCTGACATCTACATATTTACAACAATTTTAAACAAGATTATGATCATTTAATACTTATTCAATTTAAGCCCAAACCATTATATCTAAAATGAAGCAAAATTCGTGAGAATTAATTTGAATTGATAAATATTAACAGAGATAAGTAAAATAGTTTTTAAATATATAAAAGTGAACATTCAACGCAGCCGATAGGTCGAACAAAGACATTGCTTCACAACCAGCGAAATTTTCTCATCAATATATTTAATCTAATATATAAACTTTGAAACGGTTCCAACAATCTTTTTTTTTTCAAATTTCGGTGTTTGCAAAACAAGGTGCTGCTGTCTCGGTTCTTCCGTCGGCGACGCGAACGACCCTTGTTAAAATCATAAAAATGCAATACAACGGCTGGAAGATTATTTTTCAAAATATATATTTTTTAAATGTTTTTATATTAATTCTTTTTATATTTTCGAACAATTTTATATAATAAGCTGGGAAAATATTTTATATATCGTATATCAACATAATTGAAACATTTTATCAACAATTTTTAACATATTTTCAAGCACAACATCTATATTTAATTTCTTTGTACGAACTTTATAAAACTTCCTAATTTTATAGGAATGTATGCATGTACATTACAAGTATATGTACATGAGAACTTCGACTATACTTTTCAACCCAAATAGGCTATCAACACGCTACTCTAAGTGTTACAATATTCTTTTACTAACAGTGGATCCAATAAAAGATAACCAACGATTACACTCAGTGTTATTGAAAAAAAAAAATGTTTAAGGACTAAATAGTTAGGTAAACGTCAATTTAAAATTATACAATTTTAAAAATCAATCGATTATTACTCAACATCGAAATTCGTGAAATATTTCATAGACGAAAATAAAACATAACATAGGAGGAAATAGACAGTATACTAAATAAAATGTAAATACATTTGGTTGATTTAATCGGTGAATTTACGATTTGGATTGCGGCCGAACAAAGCAGATCGAATTTCGGGTACCAATTTTTCGGCGACCATCTCCAAGCGAGATTCCAAAGTGTTAGAAATCTGAAACGATGTGAGAAATTATATTTTAATAAAAAGAGTAAAATAAAATGTGTAAGACGTCCGAGTGAAACGTTACCTTGATGCGCCTTCTTCCGGCCAACAACTCAACTCCTCCGCAGCTATCCGGAGGCAGATTCTCTTCCGGATCGATTGTGATGTTCACGTCGCGATGCATTTGTGTTTTATATTGTTCTTTGACTCTGTCCAACAAACCTGTAACGAGGCTGACATCTTGAGATCTGACTCTTATCAATACGTTAGTTTCCATCAACTGAAAATAAACGATCGTTAGTTGAGGTTTTCTATGATTGAAATTAAAAGAATCAGATAAGAACCTGGAAAAGGGCTTGAAGGATGAGAGACACGAGCATGTCGGCGTATTTGTCGGGCTGACTGGCAGCGTTTGAGAGCCTGGCACGTGCGGAATCCAAAACGGATCGCACATGCTCTTCTCGCACACGCAACACCTTCAAACGAGCTTGATTCAACATGAACGAAGATTGACTATAAAACAAAGATTAACAATAATTTATTTGATGTATGAAATATTAGTCATTTTTTAATTTTTATTTACATTTTCTTTTGCAATTCAACTTGTTTTTCCTTCTTTTCGTAGTATTCCATAATTTTGAGTCGCTGTTGTTGGACGAGACGACCTTTTTCAATGTTGAACTCTTCTTCAGCTTTGGCATCGATTTCTTCTGCCTTTTCGTTGGCTTCCTGCTCGATGAAAGCCATCATGTGCTTGATCTGAAAAAAATGTACAAATTAAAAATTCTATAAAAACGAACATATAAAACTATTTTCTTAATATTGATAATTATGTAAATATACACCAAAAAAATTGAATGTAATTAGTGATTAAGCAATAGGAGAGAAAAAGCCCCTTCATGATGACTTAATCAGATGAAGACGTTGCTTTGTTCGATGCAGACATTATAAGCTGCGATGTTGGGAGATCTCAAAGACAAATTATAGAAGAGTCAACCATGATAGTTTTCACTGATCATCAAAGTTAAACGACAGAGTGTGGCTAGTATGTGAATACAATCATGTATTGTTTGTTGTCTTGAAATAATTTAATAACGAACAGTCTTAAGTAATTGAACTTTTTGAATCGTTTCTTAAAATTGAGTGGATATTCCGGTCCAGTTATTTTAGAAGGATGGATTTCAGTATCTGGTGAGGATCGACGATGTGGCGATATGCCATGTAGGACCAACGGTCTAACTTTGTCTATCAAATCGGTGGTCCTTGCGATTACAAAGTGGGCGCAGTCTGCTTAATCTTTACCTTGTCTGCCTCATTCGTAGACATTGGGATTTGTTTAGTAAACGGCGACAACAAAGTCTAACATATAGACATGCATATCGAGTCTTCTCCATTGGGATGGGACGGATTGGTCTTATCTTTTCTGACCCTTATCATTGTGGTGGGCTCACACAATAAACCATAGCCCCAACCTTCAATATTACTTGATGATGAAAATATAACTAATATGTTGATGATGAAAATGATGATAAGCGTAAAGGTAAACTATCACTGAATTTAAACAAAATCTGAGATCTCCACAATGTGGAATCTGCTTACTAGTGAAAATTTTTATGTGCAACTAAAACCAAGAGGACCGATACTTATACCAAGATATATCACATGATCATGAATAATTTCTTTGAATTTGCACAGATATACCTAATTAGGTTCTTTTTCTTTAGGGGGCACCATAAAACAACTTTTTATATGTACAGTAAACTCCCCCCCCTATAACGTCAAGATAGGTTCCACATTATGGGGGGGAACGTTATAGGCAATTAACGTTTTTCAATTTTATTTTTTTATTTGAAGGAAATCAATAAATGAAGCATTTTCATTTTTTTTTTGAAATTTTTAAGTGTCAAAGGCTTGTTTCAAATGCATTTGAAAAAATTTACATTATAGAGAGAAATCAACGTTATAGGAGGTTTTACTGTACTTACAAGATACAGATGAATCTTTCGGTGAAAACTTCCAGATCATCTTGTTTAGTCTGAACAAGAGGTTTTAGTGTACAAATATACAGTAATCCCCCTTACAACGTCCCCCCCCTTATTACATCTGCATTTCCTAAATTCCCCCCTATAACGTCGAACCTATCTTGACGTTATAGGGGGGATTACTGTACTGTTTTTTTTTTTCATGAAAGCACATTTGTGTAAATTCAAGACACTCAAAGAATTTAATCACAATCACATGATATATTCCAAGATAATTCTCATAATAAAGTAAAATTTTTATTTTAAAAATTTAAAAAACCAAAACTACAAACTACAAACAAAAGAACAGCATTATCGCAACGCATTCATACATATATAATAAAAAGTTTCATACATATATGATGAAAAAAATCCTGGCTACAACCCAGCATACAATAAACCTATGAACAAAAAATATCGATCGCCCCAACCACAAACGAACTTACCATAAAAACTCACCACAAACCGAACCCGATCAACCATAAGAACCCCATTCACTGAAAACACCTGAAAACGGACCGAAGATTGCGCCCATTGATCGGGGGCCTCACCTGTTTCTGGACGTCTGCGTCGCTGAGAGCCATGGCTGCGGATCTTCGTAGTCTGTCCGAGGTTCAAGGGGGCGCGGGGGCTTCGACGGCGTCCGGACGTCGGTGCTGGGGCGGCGCTCGGCTCGAATGGGGCGACGGTCACGAGACACTGCGGACGGCCAGTCGAGATCATATGATCTGCGGACGACGACAGCCCTGCGCGTCGCGGCAGCGCGGTTCGCGACCATTGACGTCGGGTTTGGGTTTGTTTGTTTTTCGTTGCGGTGGTCGTTTTGAATTTTTGGATGTTCGGTTTTTGTAATTCGAGTGCGTAAATTGTGTATTTATTTTTTTTTTGTAATATTTTATTTTGGCCGCTACCGTGTTTCCCCGAAAATAAGACCCGGTCTTGTATTAATTATACACTCGAAAACTGCGCTAAATTCCCATCAAAGAACAAAATAGAAGAATGTTCAGAATTTTAACTGGACTTTTCAGAATTTATATTAAACGGTCAGAATAATATTAAGAACCCTAACCTAACTTAACCTAACCTAAACTATTCTGACCATTTCGTTATCAAATTCTGACCGTTTAATATAAATTCTGACAAACTCAGTTAAAATTCTGACCATTCAATATTTATTCTGACCTTTTTGATTAAAATTCTTACCAAAATGTTCTGAGCAAAATTTGATTAAAATTTTAACCAATGTCAAATAAATTCTGATAAATATTCTGACCAAAATCATATTTAAATTCTGACCATTCAAATAGTAGCTATTATTGACGTGTACAGTAAACCCCTTTCATTATTAGTATCACGTTATAGGAGGGAATTGTAGGGAGTTCAGGTTTTTCAATTTTATTTTTTGATTTGAAGGAGAGCAGTAAATCGATTATTTTCATTTTTATTTATTTTTGGTATTTTTAAACATTAAAGAGAAAATGATTCGTAAAAACCGTCAAACATAACCTCCTTACAATCGTACAAGTATTATACAAACTACGCGTAAAATTCGTTAATAAACTTAATTTGCAGACTTGAAATGCGTAAATTGCGCATAATAATTCTGTTTTATTTAAATATTCCAGTTAGAATGTGATGCTGTTAGATTCGTGTTAGGTTTGTTAGAATTTATTTATGTTCATTAAACGGTTTCTAGACGTTAGCGCAAATAACACTGTAGCACACAAAATGCGTAAAACACAATCCGTAAAAAAATCGAAATAGTAAAATTAAAATAAATGATCAAATTATAAAACATTAATTGATTCATTTCAACATCGCGCAATTCTGATTGTTTTAAAACGCATTAGTACTTATGTGTCAGTGTCGTGTGCGCTAGTATCTCTTGCACAAAATTAAACACTAAATAGTACGATTAAAATAAATTATAAAACATTGATTGATCAATTACACTATCGTGCAATCCTCTTATTGTCCTAAAACGTGTCAACATCGTGTGCGCTAGAATCCCTCGCTAAAAAAAATGATAAAAACCGCCACTAAAAATTCACCCAAAAACAAAAACAAAAACGCCGCCATCCCCAACGCGGTCCGAGCCCGAAATTCGCACCGAATTCGAAAAGCGCACCTCGCCCCCCTTCAAACCTTCCCGAAACGCGTCGAAAACGCTCAAGCGCCTCCGCGATTGGCACGCCTGCCGCCGCACACCGAACGATGGTCCGAGTCGAGAAGGTTTGTGGCCCACAGTCGACACCATTAATCGTCGGGCGAGGGGGGGGAGACGCGTACCCGCACTAGCAGCCCCCGTTTCGGCGCCCGCGCCCCCGTCCGCCGTCAGCCGCGGCGCCTGCGCCCCCCGAACCGGGCCTGCGCCCCTCCGCGCCGCCGAAGCGATCGCCGCCCGCACGGGAACGAAGCGCGGGTCACGCTCGAGGGTTAGGGCCCGCGGGAGGGAGGGGCGTCGGGGGCGCAGCCTCGGCGCGGGAGTCTCCGGCCGCCCGAGCGCGGCATGACACGGGAGGCCGCATCGACGCGCATGTACGCTGAGCCCCGCTCCCCTTGCTTTCTTTCTTTTAGGCGGTTTCTTGAGACACGTATGCGTTTCGGTTTTGTGTGATGATGGAAGGTCGACTTGACGTTTGCCCGTTGTTGTATGAACGACGCTTTGTACGAGTAAACAATGCGACGTTCATTTGTTGCGTTCGGGTACTCGGTTTTTGATGAAGAATGTATTAAACTTTGGATTTGTATCGAATTATAAACGATCGGTTTGAAATATTGTACAAAATTCAATATTAAAATGTTTAACGTATGTACGAAGTGGAAGATTTGCGTTTCTTTATACATCGTATTGTCTATTCATACAAATTTAAACTTCTGTTTAAATCTTAGGCAGTTTCTTTAAACACGAATGCATTTCGATATTGTGTGATAATGGAAGGTCGATTTAAAATTTCTCTATAATTGTCTGAACGATGCTTTTTATAAGTAAACGATATACAGTCCGTTAGCTTAATTTGGGTGCTAGGTTTTCGACAAAGGATGAATCAAACGTTGGATTCGAATACAATCAATATTATACAAAATTCAATATTAAGATGTTCAACGTATGTATGAAGTGAAAGATTTGCGTTTCGGTATGCATCGTATTGTCGATTCATACAAATTTTTACTTCTGTTTAAATCATAGGCGGTTTCTTTAGACACGTATGCGTTTTGGTTTTGTTAGACGATGAAAGGTCGTTAAAACACTTTCCTGTAATTGTCTGAATGATGCTCTGTAAACTATGTGTGGTTCATTAAATAATTTTGAGTGCACGGTTTTCCATGTAAGATGTATCAAATGTTGGATTTGTATACAATCAGTTGAATAAAATTACAACGTTAAGATGTTTAACGTATGTACGAAGTGAACGGTTTGTATTTTGGTATGCATCGCATTGTCTATTCATACAAATTTAAACTTCTATTTAAATCATATACGTTAATCTTTTCAACAAAGCGTCAACATCGTAAACAAATAACACACACAATGACTATTTATTTTTCATATCGTTCAATCTTGTTTTTCAACCGTGCAATTTCAATAACAATAATCTTTTTGCACCTATAGACGTTTAATCGCTCACTTTCAAATAAATGACCTCTACGCATACAATTTTACGATAACCCTCGTTTCGATTCGAATCAATTCGGAAACACTCACTCTTTTTGTGTTGCTTTCAGGTTATGGCAAACTTGAACTTTCAGCAAGCGCCCCGAAGTCTAGGGGGAGGCGGAGTAGGAGTGGGAGGACGCACGGGCGGGAGCTCCGTCGGAGGGGCAGGGTTCGGCGGCAGCGGGGGCGTGGTAGCGGCGCCGCCCCCCACGCTGCCGCCGTCCTCCGCCCAATTGCTCCCCACGCCGAGAACGACCGCGCTTTTCAACCAGCGGACGTTCGCCGACAGAAGGTCGATCGTACCATCCATGATGACGTCGTCGAACGCTATGGTGAGGATCGTAGTATAATTGTTATTTTTTAGGATGTGGCTGTTTGCAGTTGTAGTAACTGCAGATTGTTGGCTATTTGCAGTTGTAACTGTGGATTGTTGCCTATTTGCAGTTTCAATATCTTTGAAATCGAATAGACTGCATAAGAAATAATCAAATGACGTGTCTATTTACCGACATCCAAATGTCGTATGTTTAAATAAAAATTGTAAAATTGTTCTGAATTGTCGTTATAGTTTTTAATTTCAACCTTTTCTTATCTTCGATGTTTTGTGAATTTATTTGACTTATTAAAGGTAAATTTAGAAATCAAATATTACAGTAAAAATTTAATAACAATTTAATCAAATGGCAAAATATGAATTAAATGGAAATGTGGTTACATTGTTTTTGTTTTCTGTATTTTTACTTTGATTATTGAAAGATGTTTGTTTTGTTTTTTCGGGACGACCCTTTCATATAATTTTGCTTTTAAATCTTAAATATGTATTCGGTTCATTGTTGGTGATATTTTTAACGCCAATCACTCGATATTCTCAAGCTCTTCTTCAGTTTGAGTATTTTCTTCCACAGTATTTTAACGTACGACATTCAGATGTCAGTAAACAGACACGCCATTTGATTATTTCTTATGCAGTCTATCTAATTTCAAAGATATTGTAACTGCAAATAACCAATAATTCGCAGCTACAATTGCAAATAGCCAACAATTCGCAGTTGCCATAACCGCAAATAGCCAATAATTCGCAGTTACTGTAACTGCAAATAATTTTTGTCGTTCGAATGTTAATTTTTGACGTTTTAGGCCGTGAGAGGAGCGTTGTCGGGGTCCGTGTTGGGGAGAGCGGACGGCGACGGAGCACCACCCCTATTAGACCCCAGCGAGTTTCCATCGCTCACCGCCCGAGGACACGGAGAACAGCCCCCTCATCACGTACCGCCGCCCGGTTCTAAACCTTACGGTATTATCGTCTTTTTCACATTTCAAACACAAAACGATTCTAAAATATTAAAATTTCATTTCGATATCACCAGTCGGTATGGTCAAGCAGCCCACCGCAGAACAAAATGAATTCACCATGTCATCAGAAGACTTCCCCGCTCTGCCCGGCACGAGCGGAGGGAATAGTAATAGTGGCGGAAGCGGCGGAGCCGTGGGGTCGGGGTTGGGTTCGGCCGTGTCGGAGTCTTCTAGTAACGCTACGACAGTGCCGCCTCCTCCCACGCCCATAGTACCTCCCCCGCCACCTTCAGATATATCAATCGATAAAAGTCGACAAGGAGTACAGACATCCCCGGACGGTGATTGATATTTTCGAACTAATTTTACGATTATGTGGATTTTTCTAATGTTCGATTGTTGTAGGTAAAGTGACGAACATACCGCCGTCGATGGTTCCCAACCAATATGGCATTATTGGTTTGTTGACGTTTATTAGAGCAGCGGAGTCAGAACCTGAACTAGTCTCTTTAGCACTCGGTCAAGACCTCACAACGTTAGGATTGAATTTGAATTCTCATGACAACCTTTATTTAACCTTCGCCGGACCTTGGTCGGACATGCCGTGCAGGTAAATCGCTTGTTCGTTACGTTACTTTTTTCTTTTGATCGTTTAATGAATAATTAACGTGTTCGTTTTTATAATACAGGCCTCAAGATATCGATTATCACGTTCCTCCCGAGTATTTGATTAATGCGTCGATCAGAGAAAAACTAGCCCCTCTCAAAATGAACCGATATAAAGATGATTTGTTGTTTTATCTTTTTTATTGTTTTGTGGGTGACATTCTTCAAGTGGCCGCAGCTTCTGAATTGTAAATATCTTTTAAATTATTATATGTCACAGTTCAAGTGTTCACTTTCGTTTGTTTACACCTATACTAGTTTGGGTATATTCAAACTACCGATTTTTGTTTGAATGTCAACTGCCAAATTATACCTACATACAATTGCGTCTAAACTAAAAACAGACGTCATAAGTATCATGCTTGGGTTAGCGTTTTAGTTTGAGTTGTGAAAACATGTTCAAAACTCATATTTCTCGATCGTTAGTTGACATAACAATTTCCACTTTATTGATAAAGAGCGTTATCCGAATGCAACAATCCGAATTGACAATCGGACTAGAGCTGTTACAAGGTGTATAAACAGACTAGTTTTTTCGTGCACAAACGAAGTGAACACTCAAACTGACATATACATTTTACAATTTGTTAATTTGAAAATTGTCGCAACGTTAATCCGCAGATACAACAGAGAATGGCGATATCACACCGAGGAAAAGGTGTGGATCACTCAAGCGCCGGGCCTGGCCACCCAAGAGAAGACCACGACGTACGAGCGAGGCACTTACTATTATTTTGACGCGCACAGTTGGCGGAAAGTCGCTAAAGAGTTTCACTTGGACTACAGCAAGTTGGAGGGGCGGCCGTCCCTGCCTCAGCACTTCTCTCCTCATTTCCATGCGTAGCCCCTTCTTGTACTCCGCCCGAGCCCCGGCTATTATATCATTGTGATACCATTTTTTAAGTAATAAGAACAATTCGTCGATGCATCCGTGTGCCACTTGAGCAGAAAGATGAGTGCCGATTCACGCCAAAGCCCGACCGTCGTGTAGTTCCTGCACTAGGATATGTGCGTTTACAAAAGTATGCCGTTCGATTGGTAAAGATCTCATACAGGCCGTCGAAAGTCACCCCAATTTGCAAAATCGAAGATACTGTTTTGGACAGCGTATTATATATATTGTGAATAAGAGAAACAGTGTTACCTGAGCAACTTGGAACCTCAAGATTTACAAGAAACAAATGTGATTTTTTCAAAAGGATATCTTTTCATTAAATAATTGTTACATGACAATATTATCAATGTGTATATAAGGACTTATCTGTGACGATTGACTGAATTGTTTTTTAATGTTAATGACTTTCAGTTAACTTCAATGTTTTTTTATTGATTTTGAGGATATAAGAAAACGAAAAAAAAAAAAACGGTTCCATTATATATATGTTAATGCTCCCAAACTCAACTGTACATAGTGAAAAAAAGTTCAATTGCACATTTGTGGTATTTTACTCTCATTTTGACAAAGTTTCGACACCTTATTCTAAAATAGAAATGCGTAAAGTCCGCTGCAAAGGTTTGTTTTCGAGCGTGTGGTAGATGATGCGTATTTGCATTAGTTTACGTTGTATTTGCTGCATTACACGAAACCTTGAATTTGTATATGTTTAATGTGTATGTATTTCGAGTTGTTGATCCTGTTGTTCACAAATTAAACTGTTTCTCTCTTATTGACACATTTTAAGCAATTAACAAGTCAAACGTGTGTTATCCCTATATAAATTCTGTATATTTACGTGTGAATATATTTTACTAATTATATTCTGAATGACCTATGTGGTATTTTTATTGTTGAATTCTTTATAAATTGAATTATTTTGATTTCGTCATGTTGAAAAAGTTAAACATTCCTCTCGAGTCCTCATTGTGTTCTATGGTTGTTCATAATTACTTTTATATTCACTCGATGTTGCTTTTTAGACTTTATTAATTTTTGTTGAACAAAGGTTAATCGTAAATTTATCTCTGTAAAGCATTTATAATTTGATAGTATTATTTTTATATCATACATAAAATGTTATTCTTTGCTTTTATGTAAATGTTTAATGTACTTAAATATTTGTTCGTTTCAAATGTTTAATTTTAATAAATACCTACATTTGTTCAATTATCGATATTCGAAAAATGATTAATTTCCATTCGTGATTAGATTTCAAGTGATTGCTTTTAAGTCAATTGAAAATATCCGATCATATATTTTTTTATGAAAGTTCACAGTGTCGTTGTTAACGCTTGAATTTTAATTGAAATGCGATCTTTTTTTTTTTAATTTAATTTTGCTTTTATTTTATTTATTGAAGTTTGAAATAGGAATAAAATTACAGTTTTACTTGTGAAAATCCAATTATTCATTTGATAGGAAGAAATTGTTTTCATTTTTTGTACATAAATACGGCAGGCATAACATTGAATTTCAATATATTTTTTTAAATAGGAGAGAAACTTAATGTTTTCCATATAAAAATTAAAAGAAACTAAAAAAACGATTGTTTTTTGCAGTCTGCAAATTTTGTAAATTGTTAACATTCTGAGTGACGTTTGCTTGAGATCTATTTTGGTTTGTGAAAATTAAGTCCTGGCTCATTTAAAATTTTATACATAGTTCAAAATGGGTCTTACGAACATTGTCATTGCATAATTTCAATTCGATGATATATATATCATAGATATGATAGCGGGGAAGGGTGAAATGCACTGTAACATCATACAGTTTGGTTAAACTCAACTTACCTTTTACTTTAGACGCTTTTTTATACATATATATATACTTCGGCACAAATTATTTTAATCGGCAGATTTACATGTGCTCGTATTTCTTCAGAACATCCGAGATATTCAAACGATTTGAGTTAACCTCCAAGTGCTAATGCAACGGTCATCACCAACCCCTGTTTGCGAAATTCTTTCGATTCCATAGTTAATTTTTTCGGTATTTAGGTAAAAATTTCATCGTACGTCGCATTGACAAATTTATTTTACGTAAAAATATGCTCATCAACGTTTGTGGCACACATAAGCTTGTTGGATAGCGTTTAAATTTAATTTGTAATAATTTATATAAACAGTTGGTGACTTAATGAATTAGTGAGACGTTCCGCCTGATTCTATTTTACTGGAAATGTATTTTTTTGTTCACGGTGAATGAATGGTAATGTCCAATACGAGTGATTCGTGCATGTGTGGCTGGATTTTGATGCTTCGGTATGTTAAAAATATATAAATCAAACTTATTCCATCACATTCTACCTGATATAGCAATGTGTAACGCAAAAGAAATACAACATGGTAAATTGTTATCATTTTTTTGTATAAAGATTCATTGTAATATAAATTCATAAGAATATTGCTATTTTTTTTTCTTTTATTTTGTTTTATTGTATATTTTTCTCACGAGTACGAGCAAATTGTTTGGTGTTCAGTGTGCCGACAAGTGTATTATGGACTGATTCATTCCGTGATATGTAGTCCTGACGTTGCTCCACTGGATTTTTTTTTCATATATATTTTTAAATAGATCTGTAAGTAGAACTTCTGATATAGTTTACATTGCATATAGTGCAGTTATTATTTAATAAACAGAAGTCAGGAAGCATGTTGTTTTATTATATGAAAATATTTCACACATCAGCCTTATTAAAAACATGCTTCTGTTATTTATTTTTTGTTGTATCGATTAGTAATTAATACATGCGATGTATCATCTTTTTAATTAAATTTCCGTGCGCCGTTCGCGGTCCCGGGGGTTCAATTATTTCTATAATTAAAACGGGGCGAATTACCGCCCTTTTCCATCACAGGGCAGCCAACGTGCGAGTTCAAAATTGACGGTAAACGTTCGAATTTATCGCGCGTTTCAAATCGAAACACATAAATCGTCGCTCAAGTTTTGGTCGAACGCGCGAAAGCCTTTCAAACTCGATACAAAGTTTAATGGCTTTTTCGCGCCGTGCCGTTTGTTACTCGGCCATCGCATAAATCTTGCGGAAAATTCATAGAACGAATTTTCACCCCTGAAAGTTATCTTCCCTCGAGAGTTTTTAGTTTCATCCGCAGATTGTGTCCTCAAGGCTTCATTTATAGATTTTGCTCATATAATCAACGATTATTAAATGTTTAATGATCTCCGCGGATGAAAATTACGGGGTTAACTTTCGAGGTTCGATTTTCGTTCTATGAATTTTTTCAACGTTCGTGGAACTAACGATATAGGTTGAAAAAACGGTGCGGGGGGGAAAACTGTGATGTCAAATCTCGGGGTTCAAAGTTCGTTTCGTGATTTTTTCAATATTTTTGAAACCAATGATGCGGGGAGAAAACGGGTCAATTTAGGGGATCAACATTCGTTCTATTAATTTTTTAAACATTTGAACCAAAGTTTAGGGGATGAAGATTATAGAGTCAACTTTCGGAGATCAACAATTGTTCTATGATTTTTTTTCAACATTTGTAGAATCAATGATATAAGGAAAACACCTAAGGAGTGGAAATGGTGCGGGGGGAGGGGGACTAAAAGATAAATTTGCGAGGATCAACATTCGTTCTATGAATTTATTCGACATTCGTGACAACAAATATATGGGTTGAAAACGTTCCACGGAGATAAACTAGGAGGTAAAATCTCGAGGATCAACTTTCATTTTATGATTTTTTTTCAACATTAATGGGACCAATGATGCGAAGTGGAGGAAAAATGGCGTCAATTTTCGAGGATGAACATTCGTTGTGTGATTTTTTCAACACTCGTGGAACTAACGATACTGGGCAAAAAGGATGTGTGAAGAAAACTATGGGATTAACATTAGTGAAACCAAGTCAAAACAATGCAGGAGGAAAACTAATCAACTTTCAGACATCAAAATTCATTCCATGATTTTTTCAATATTCGTGTGTGAAAATATTCCGTTGGAAAAACTAATTGGTCAAAATTCATTTTAAGAATCCTGCAACATTCATAGAACCAAAAATATGGTGTGAAAACTGTGAGGCCAACTTTCAGACATCGAAATTCATTCCATTATTTTTTTCAATATTCGTGAGTGAAAACGTTCCGTCGATAAACTAATTGGTCGAAATTCGTTCTAAGAATCTTTCAACATTCATAGAACCAAAAATATGGATTGAAAACGATGCGGGATGAAAACTATGAGGCCAACTTTCAGACATCAAAATTCATTCCATGATTTTTTCAATATTCGTGAGTGAAAACGTTCCGTTGAAAAAACTAATTGGTCAAAATTCGTACTAAGAATCTTCAACGTTCATAGAACCTAAAATATACGGTGAAAACAATGCGGGATGAAAACTATGAGGCCAACTTTCAGGGACCAATATTCGTTACACGATTTTTTTCAACAATCGTTATATGACGTTTTCTACTTGGAATCAACAATACGGATCGAAAACAATGCAAGAGAAAAACTATGGATTCAACTTTCCCACAACAAAACTCGTTACATGAACTTTTTCAAAATTCTCAAAATTATAATTCGTAAGAGTTCTTACATTCAAAAAAATAAAAGATCCAAGATCGATACTCCCTTTGTGTTCACTTTCGAGTTTATCGCCGGGTAGCGAAGGGGTCGTTTTCAATGAACTCGAACGTAGAGGGTGGCGGAAAGGGGCGGGCGTGCAGGGGTCGGCAACCGGGGTGGTCTAAAGCCACTTTTCCACCCCCTCACCACGACAGTTCGAATCGTGCGCCCTCCGAGCGAGGACGTGCTCGCATTCGCGGCGCTGGAAATTAAAACGAGTTCGCACACGCGAAATTCGCATAAATTTTCATCCGGAGAAGATATATATATATTTTTCTGGCGTGTTTTCGGAAAGTTCGCTTCTCATATGTACGTCGTGAGTTTTTTTTTTTAAATTTAAATTGCACTTTTTTCACTTTCACGTATGAGTAATAATGATTTTTTTTTCTAATTAGGGCGCACACACCTTCCTTTTGCACGCTATGCGGTAAATATTTTACGATTTTATATTGAATTGATTGATTAGAAAAGTTCAAAAGAAAATTTATCATGATTAAACAAACATCAATATATATTAGGTATTTGGAAATGTTTTGTCGTTTTTTTTTTAAATTAAATATTTTATTTTGAAAACAAACTGATACGATGCAGATATCACTTTTTTTTATCAGTTGACTCTAATTTTCAATGCGATCTCTGATATATCAAATCAGCATTAAGTATATCATCATCATCATCATCATCATCATGTTTTATTAGTTAATGAAAATCTTAAAATCTGAATTTTGAAATACACAACTGAGTAATTCTAACGTTAACTGCATCTCTACTGTACATATTATAAGTATTTTTGATTGTCGCATTACAAAATGCACTTTATTATTAGACATTTCAAAAATTTGTATGGGTTTATTCTTCATTGGTTAGGTCAAAACTTAAAATAAGTATCTCCCACATAAAATACTAGTTTAAACACAAATGTTATTCAATTTGAAGAAAGAAAAAATATACGATAAAACTCATGCATCGATCTGATAATATACAAAAATTTCATTGTATTAGAAAAATATCGTCAAAAATCCATTTTAACACACAACACTCCCGCCGCGAATACTAAAAAAGGCGCGCGCGGGAAAAATCCTTTCATATGCGTTTAATAAAAATATTTTCCGATAAATTTACATCATGTCGAGCGGAAAATGTCCAATATCGGTTTTCCCCCACCGGGAAAAAAAAATTGAATAATATATCATATAGTTTTGGCGGAGTTTCGTACTCACGAATTTGACGCAGCGTCACCTGTCAAAGACAAACGGCGCGTGTGGCAACTTTTCTCGACGCCCTTTTCATAAATCCGGCCCTGTTTTTTCGTATTTGTATTTTTCTCGACGTCCTACAGCCTCTTTGCCAAAATAAAACTTGAAGCGTTATTGTACGTCGCTATAATTGCGAATTCATACTGCGGTGCGTTGGAGATTTTTTTCGAGAGCTTTAATTTAAATATGAGATTAAAAAAAAACAGGCTCCTTAGCATACAGAGCGATTTTTGAGATATTTTTTTTGAGGATATAATATTTCAGTGTGCTTTTTTAGATGTTGAATATTTTGTTTAAATTTGCGGGACGAGCTCGAAAAATAATAATTTTTCGTCGGAAACGTTTCGATTATGTAAATAATGATTCGAATTTGTGAAATCAAATAGGCTTCACTGAAATGCTATGTTTGAAAATGCTCGGTGAAATAATTTTCCACTTAGTTATGAATGTTTGAATAGTTCATTTAGATTCCAAATTGTCTATTTAATTGGACGAGCAAATGTTGAAACGCGTATACATATATTATACATGTGTGACAATTTTCATCGTAAAATGGTCGCATATTTTCGCACTTGTGACAGATTAAAATAAACAGTTTTTTTATAAATATTTTAACTAATACTAGTGAAAATTTCAAGCCAATATAATTATTAATTTATTACTGAGAAAATGGTATAGGTACTTTTTGTAATGGTAAAGTAATGTGTTTATATAAAATTTTGTATAAAAATCGACAAAACTACTTCTGATATTTTAAAATTGATATTTCATATGAATAAAAAAATCAGAAAATTAAAATGAAAGGTTTGAATGGATCAGAAGATGTAAAAAGTAGGTAATTTATGAACAAAGAAAACAATAAAATTATCTGACAGGAAAACTTTAAAAGTAACAGCATCCATTAAAATTTTTGAAAATAATCCATTATAATGTTCAAAGTAATAATTCTGAATTTTGCCTTTGTTACACTTTGTTTATAATCGCTCAGTTCATGGACGAAGCAAATAATTTTGCTTTGTCTATGAAATAATATATAATAATATCTAGTACTGTATATGCGCCATCTTGTATAAGCATACTATATACACATTTAACGTCTGTCAAATATGATTGATGACGTGCCTTACGACATAATTATGAAAGGCATTAATATTTCCTTGGCATGCCTGATTCTCAAACAATTTGCAAAAAAGATTCGCTATCATTATCATAAGCACGAAAACCGTCATATTTGACAGAAAACGTTGAATTGTGCGTCTATACACCACCAGATATTAAATTTCATGAAAAAAGCAAGATTTTTTGCTTCGTCCATGGATGAAGCAAAGAATTTTGCTTTGTCTATGAAATATAACAATATCTAGTAGTGTATATGCGCCATCTTGTGTAAGCACATTATAGACACATCATTTAACGTCTTCTGTCAAATATGATAGATGACGTATCTTACGACATACTGATGCAAGGCATTAAGATTTCCTTGACATGTCTTATTCTCAAAAAAATTACAAAAAAGATTAGTTATCGCTATCATAAGCACGACAACCGTCACATTTGACAAAAAACGTTAAACGATGCGTCCACACACCGCCAGTTATTAAATTTCATAGACAAAGCAATATTTTTTACTTCCCCGAACGGAGCTAATACACAAACGAATTTTTATATAAATACGCGAATTTTCCGTACTCGATTGTACTACAAAACAAAAAATATCCCAAACAACACCTCGAAAAAGAAAACCCCATAAAACACACACACACACACCCACTTTTTTCGTTTATCTTATCCGAACACGTAATAAAGGAAGGTGCGCTCGTGCAGGATGCTGAAAGCGGGGCTGGAATCAGATAAAAATCTTCATTTTCCCTCTATACATCCACTCGGGGCAATTTAACTTAAATAACGTCCTCCGAATCGAAAAAACTTTCTCCGGGGGCCGCGTCGCCCCCCCCCCTCCCCCCGCGCGGCCCCTCTCGATTTCCACGGCCCGGAAAAACCCGGGAAAATCCACGGGAGTTCGCGAGGGTTTTCCGGCCTAGAGTGATAGTGGCGTGCGGTTCGCAGATACAAGGAATCGCCATATCGGCCGTGTTGTCGTTCGGGTATTAGTAACCCTCGAATGACCGGATATTATGCGGGATTTTATGGGTTTTAAATGCTCGAATGGGTTTTCGGACCTTTTCCGAATTTATTGCGCGGAATTTGCATTTATATGTTTTTTTTTTAATTGTAGAAATTTTGAATTTTTTTTTAAATGGTCGATTTTTAAAATAGTTTTCGATATAAATATTTTTGATTGATTGTATTGTTTTTTTTTTTTACATTTTGTGCATGAACGAAGCAAGGAATCGTGCTTTGTCTGAAATTTAACCAAAACTGTTGTATTATCCCCTTTATATAATCACGGATTTCTGTGTGTGTGTCCGTTCGTCTGTTCGTCTGTTTGAATGATGCTCGCGACTTAAGATATTCTAACATGGTCTTTATGCGTATAAGTTTAACGTCTATAATATGATGCTTATTACCTACTAACTACTGGTTTTGCCTATATGACGTCTGGTGATAATAATAAATGAACTATTTTGATTTTATTAATTAAATATTAAAATCGGGTACGGGCATTGACATTAAAATAAACACATACACGTTCCGATGTTATTGACATCGGGCCTATATACTAGTAATATATCATATAAGCGTGGTTTTGTTTCGGTGAATAATTTAACTTATTCTATCAAATATGACAGTTAACGTGTCTTACGATATACCTGTTCAAAGGGAAGGCCACTTTCCTTTAAAATATTCCTAAGCATCAAAATTTTCTTGGTAGGTTTGATATTTAGTAAAAAATTGGAAATTTGGGCACATGAACGAAAAAAGTTCAGTATCACTGTCGTAAGACACGTCAACTATCCTATTTGATAGAAAATGTTATATGATGCGCCTACATTATATGGTGCCTATACAACACTAGATTTTCTAAATATTCATAGACTAAGCAAGAATTTTTGCTTGGTTCATACGACGACATAATTACACAAACATAGTATAATGTAAGGAAAAGCACATAATGATTTATTATTGATTAGTTATTGTCAACTGTTTGAGGATAAAAAAATTTGGGGTTTATTCAAAAACAGTATAATATTTATTTGAAAGTGTGATTTTTTATATATTTAAATATATACATATACGCTATAGTATTCGATTCTATGATTTGAATCTTTGAATTTTCTTTCACGATATGGCAGGCTTCCGATTGAACCGAACATAACTTCCGGAATAGAATAAATTTTTCTCCAAAACCTTTTCTCAAAAATAAACGATTTCATATCCCACAAACGGACACGAAATATCGCATTTTTAATAACAAAACCGCCGAATTTTCTTTTTATCAAAAAAAAAAACCACCATCAACAAACATTAACTATTTAATCAACGGACGATGCAGCTTAAATACTTCTTTCTCCCTCCGGCGCACAATCAACGCGAAAATTTTTCACCGGCCGAAACTTTTCCGGGGAAAACGTACGAAAAAATAAACAAGCGCTTTTCCGAGGCGATAATGCTTTAAGTTAAGGATTATAGAGGTCCCTTCAATCGTAATAAATTTTCCGTTTATTGCTACGGTCTCGCTCGGGGCGCGTTTTACGTGTCCCCCGGATAACAGAGAAGCCCCTGACGCACATAATATATTATTTTATATATATATTAAATATATATATGTGTAATATAAAGTAATATGTTCCCGCGTGTAGTTCATTTGGGCGTGTAACCGATCCGCGGTTTTCCGGAAGCGGTTCGGTCGGGCGACAATGTGTTAAAGTTTTGGGAATTGGTATATTTTGTTATAAATTGTGATGTTTGAAATTTCGAAAGCCGGGATTTTATATTCTGGGCATAATTTCGGGATGAAATTTTACTTAATGTCAGCAGAAATTAATTCGTTAAAGTATATATTAAGCAATTTCTGTCTGAAAGTGAAATTTGCATATTTAAATGCGCTTGAGTTTTTGCAAATTGTCGCTCGAGTTTTAAAATTATTTAAATGATGAAATTCTGTGTATATTTTTGGGAACGATTGTTAATAAAAGAAAATCCGTATGACGGCCGAAACTAGAGCCTTAAAACCCGTCTTGCGGCCATCAACTGGTATTAACACGCACAAAGACGCCCTAGACCCCGCCCTCGAATAAACCGCGACACGTCGTTTGAGTGTTAAAACACGCGCTCGCTTTTCCGCACCCTCACGCATTTTTAGGGTGACCAAATTTTTTTTATTCGGTAATGTTTTTTTCGTCTTTAAACTCTATACAATTTCTGTACACTATTTTGAAAATAGTGTTATTTCAAATATTTTGAATTGAACCAAGGTCGGAATTTACAATGTACTGATTCATTGTCCTTTACGGGCCGGAATTAACAGAAAGGACATGTTTGCCGAGTTTCTTGGCTCCTTTCCAAATACTAATATTGACCTAGTTTCCTCAAAATCCGCTTTTCCCGCGCTTTTTCATTATTTTCCAAAAAAGTGAATACGGAAACAGATGTTATCTCTCAACCGTTTAAGAGCAAAAGTATATTCGCTTAGTATTCAACTAAATCGCATATTAATGAAAAAACACCATCATTATTTACACCCTATATAAGCCCTATAGAAGGAAATTCTTCCCAGTATTTTCATCTATATGTGTAAAATGCCATTCATTTTATGAATTTAAATCTTCCATTTTCATGTATCGTTTCTTTCGAACCTTCCAATCGAGGATTTTTTTCTAGCTTTCATAACATCATTTCTTACAATTTACCATACATAATAATTATAATTCGAATCATTCATATCCAAATATTAAATATATTATAATTTCGTTGTTTCATACTAAAAATTACAATGAATCCCAAAATCGCTAGATCAATCCCAATATTTTTCGATTACTTAATTAGATGATCTTCTCTATGATTTTGAGACCTGATCATTATTACCAATATTATTTTCTATTAAAATTTGGTTCTATATACATTCACTAGTATAAATTCCAATACTGGGATCCTGAAAAAAAAAAAATAATACCAAAATTCCTGGATTAATCCCTGTATTTGTTAATTACATAATTGCATATTCATTATCATTACTAAATTTGAAATTTAATTTTTATTTGAAATCCCATTTTTTCTAATTAACATTATTTTTTATTAAAATTTTGTTCTACATAAAATACATTGACTAGTATGAATCGCAATACTGTTGTGAGATCCTGAATAAATATTTAATCCCGAAATTTCTGGATTTCACTTTTTTTTTACATAATCACCTATGATTTTGACATCTAATTTTCGTCTGAATTTTCGATATTTATAAAAACATTATTTTGAATCATTCCCTATATAAAATAGCGGATTTCTGTGTGTGTGTGTGTGTGTGTGTGTGTGTGTGTGTCTGTCCGTTTGTCTGTTCGATGACGCTCGCGATTTTTTTTTCTTTTTTTGTTGATGATGATGATGATGAACAAATGAACTGGTTTTATTAATTAAATACTAAATATTCAAATCGAGTACGGGCATTGGATAGCCTCTACCTCTGGCTTCGCCTATATGTCACAAACAAATAACAAATGAACTATTTTGATTTTATTAATTAAATAT
>JAOXNN020000039.1:857950-869084 GCA_028571205.2 Hydropsyche betteni | reverse complement strand
AATATCATGCTTATGAAAGCGTCTCTATTGACTTATGCAATACGTCGATTATTAAGCAGTGGAAAAAATATTTGAATTCCCCATACATGTATATAATCACCGATGACAGATGTCTGTGTTTATTTGTGAGGCTCTCGACTTATCGTTCCAATTCAACCTATATGCCGTTCAAATATAACGGCTATAATCTCTACACGAGAACGGCTATAACGCATGCTCCGAATTTAGTCTTTATGGCCATTATAATAACGGCTATAATCTTAACGTCTATAATATGATGCTTATTACCTACTAACTACTAGCTTTGCCTATATGTCACAAAGAAATAACAAATGAACTATTTTGATTTTATTAATTAAATATTCAAATTGGGTACACATTTCGAGTTCATACAATCGAGTTTTCACATTGTATAATATTATCGGTGAATTTGTATTTTTGTGAAAAATGTTTGAATTAGGTAAGGTTAAGTTTTTTTTAAATGTTAGACTTTAGATAAACTGTATTTTCACAAAGAATTTTTTCTGTACAGATACTTTATACGAAAAATACAGATTTACTGATAATATATATTGTTTCTGAAAAATAATATGAATTATAATAAATAATCAATTAAGCTTTTATCGCTAAATGACAATTGACAGATTTATCCATCGCGCCAATGTTGCCAATGAAATAATAAAAAAGTCGATGCTTGTATAAATTTGATTTTTAATTTTAAATTCTTGATTAGATTCTCATAATAAAATATTGAAAAAGTAAAGATTTCGATTGAGCAAATTAAAAAAAATAATTTACGGAAAGTCAGCGGTTTGACCTTTTCGTTTTTAAAAGGTATGATTTTTTTTCGTTGAAATTTAAATTATCGTGGTTTCGCAAAAATATGTACTTTACTCGTATTTTATAATTCAAAACGGAGAGTTTTCGTTAAAATTTATAAAAATCACTAGAGGATATTATAAAGGAATTTGTAAATGTTTCGTAGTCAATTTCATCGAAAGGTCGTCGCCATTATAAATGTATAAATAATATTATCACGGTCACATATATAATATAATTATATTTATGACACTTCTGAATAATACAAATATTTCATTAACGAAAACACTATAAACGGATTATCATTTATAGATAAAATATGTTTCCAATTTCCCTAGTGAATTATTAACGATTCCTTACGGAGCACAAAAACATGTTATATTTACCCTCCTGAATAATTCGATATCCTTCCAAACCAACACAACAAAACATAACAACTATAATAATATCGAAACTTAAAAACCAATCATCTAAAAAACCATCATTTTATAATTGACTCCGTGTCAGATGAACACACGACAGTTGAACATGCAACACTTGAATACACAACAGTTGAAAACACGACACTTAAACGCGATGACAGTTGAACATAGTGACACTTGAACATATCCGTAAAAAAAATTGTATAGACATATGAGAGGTTCGGCAGAAAATAAGACCAAGCGACATTTGTAACTTTCAGAGATATTAAGAAAAACAGTTTACATGTATTTAGATGCAAATATAACTAGGAGTAACCCGACATAGTATCTACTGTTATCTTTCGAGAGAATGTAGAACTATTTATTAATTTTCGTAGTAACAGTATTAATTTTTGTAGTAAATAAAAGAAACTTAATTTTGTAATTTAGGCGTTTGGCCTTATTTTCTGCTGAACCCCTCATATTATCAATTTTGAAATGACATTGTATTATGTATGTAAAGTTACGTTTGTGTAATCACTTCGTCCATAGACGAAACAATGAGTCTTGTTTTACTGTCGTTTAATGTCTTCTGTCAAATATAAAAGTTGACATGTCTTACGACATACTTATGAAAGGCATTAAAATTTTCTTGATACTCAGTAAAAAATATTTGGAAATTTTGACACGTGAAAGAAAAATGTTTGAAATATGATACATTAAGTAAGTATTTGTAAATAATTCGTAATAGTTTCTAAAAATAACAAGCACTTAAATTTATTTACATTAGTAAATACATAATTATATTAATCCTACATTAAATAATGACTATTTAAGATATTTTTTTAGTAAAAAACATCTGATAGGTGTACTATTATACTATTTTCTTATTTTAAATCTTTTTTACAGATTATGTTCAATCATCACCATGTTCAACTGTTACCGTTCAATTTTAACACGTTTAACTACCATACGTTCATACGTCTAGTTACCGTTCGAACATCCATCGACGCACTCCCCAATCAACCACCGTTTTCGAAATTACGCGAATTTTCCGACGTCCAAATATTATTTTCCGACCGAAACACATATTTATTTATTTATAAGACATGTCTTGTCGGTATCAGAGTCAGGCCGTTCCTCGACCTGTATCTTACGTCGGATTAAAAGCCGACTTTGCCGTTAAGTCTTTTGAGACGCGTTCACCTTTGTTTGCCTTTCATTTTCGCGGTTTTCCATCTTCGACACGGACGAATTTCCACCGTCGGAAAAACGGTTTCCGTCGCGCAAGTTTCGAACGGGAAATCTAATTTCATATTCAATTCTTAACTTATTCAAATTTTCGTCTTTTTTTACCTTTCGCGCGGAAGCTTTTCCGTATATGCCGCGCCGAAATTCGCCATTCGATTTTTCGCTAATAAAATTATGAATCATATATTATTTTTTTTTATACTCGCTTTTGTCATTTTTTTTTTTTCATTAAAAGCGCTTTTTAATATTTTAACATCATCCCTGTCTTATCTAAGATCGATTAACGACTTAGTCATCAATCAAGTATTCTATCTCTTCTTTAAAAGCTTAATTTATTTTTTCGATTTAACTATGAGTACATATATACTATTTTTCAGTTGAATTAAGTTCTACAACGCAATAAAATAAAAAAAAGTGTTGAATCGAGAAACTGAAAAACGATTGTAGAAACGGTCTTGAATAATTTTCCCATAAAAACGTATTCCTATCTTCAGGAAAAAAAGCCGACTCTCTAAAATAAAAATTCGAAGAACCTTCGGTACGTAAAAGTGTTATGGCAGAATAAATTACAAAAAATAGTATCACAATAGAAAACACCCATATTTTGCATAAACGTACAACCAAAGCACATACTCAAACGCGCCCTTATTTCCCTGAATAAGCACTGACTTAGGGGACACCGTGTATTGTATATTATATTCAAAAGGGTCGCTTTTTCGCTTCCGAGCCCTTTTTCCATATCTGGTGCGAAAATATCGCATTATCGATGCGAAAAAGGACTTGTAACAGGTGAGGAGATCTAGCAGATTTATTACGCTTCATATATCCCGGCTGTCTTTTCATTTATGCAAACGCAATAAATTATTCGCGCCGAAGGTTTCATTGTGTTTGCGATACCCGCGATTATATGCATGCGCGAAAATTGATATGCGCACATTTCGATATGGAATCCGCACCTGTGCGAAAAAGTGCGAATGCTGAAATATGTGCGCATGTAATTTTCCCGTATTATATTTCGCGGGATGAAAAATCGCGGGAAAACCGCGATAAATCATTTTCTTTCTGACGCTTTGATGATTTAACTGCGGAATGTTACTTTTTATTTAGAATTTTTTTTAAATAGGGGAGACTCGCGATATCCGTGATATGTCTAATTTCTATTGCGAAATTAACCACAGTATCATGGATTTTGATGTTTCAGATTCGATCATTTGATATGTCGCACAAAACTGGTAAATATTTGCAATGTCTAAATTATGATTCATTAAAAAATAATCTAGATGCTTTATGATAATAAGTTTTTTGATTATTTTATATTAAAATACAAGATAATGACAAATGGGTGATTAATATTACGGAATTAGACAAGTCTCCTCTTCTTTTTCTTAATATTTAAAAACTCAAAAAATTATTATTGAATTAATAATTAATTATTAAAATTTTCAATTTTATACATAGATGTCACTAAAAATTATAATTTTTTTTTAAATTGTGATTAAATGATCGATCAAGTAAATATTTAAATGATTATTTTTGATTTTTAGATGTGAAAATTAGTGCGAAATGGACGCAAAGGACGCGTCCAAATTGAAGCAAACGATATCGAAGTCTAGAAGCGAAGAAGCCGTCCATTCTTCGGCAAAATGTCCAATTTCGAAGCCGGAAAAGGATGTGCGTTTCGCTGCAACACCCACAGAAATCGTATTGGATAAACCCCAATACGACAAAGAAACCAATAGAGCAAAACCTAGCAACAAATCAGGCGAAACGTCTAGGGATTCTTCCAGCGAATCCAGAGGCGGGTCTGGATCTCCGAAGGTTTCCAGGAAATATTTCACGAATTGGCGACAGGCTTGCGACAAGACCAAAGACAGGACTAAGGAGCTGCTGAAGAGGTGGAGGACCCTTCCCGAAACCGATATCCTAGACGAGTTTTGTGTCAAGGAACCGCACATCGACGATAAGATGTCCAAAGGACAAGGATGGAGTGTTCACGTATGGAGTAAGTAACAAATTCTCTACATATTCTAAGATAAACGTAAAAGTACTATGATAAATGATCACTTCAATGATTAACACATAATTTGACGACGGACGAGTTGTTATTGAAATGAACACACGTCACATGTCTATTTATTTATGTTTCTATTAAATAAGACGCGTATATTATTATAGTAAAATCTACGAAATGGTTCAACTAATGGGAGAAACCAACATGACTATTAACTTGACCAATTAGACTTTTTGTTTGTAGTACGTATTTTGAATGTTATTGTGTACTTTGAAACCACGATAAGGCAACGTTCATAATTTGTCTTTAATGTTTTCATTTTTTCTTAACATCACGTAGTTATTATAATTAGGATTGAATTATGTGGATGGATGTATCGATGTTAATGAAGCGTTTAAGTTCGAATGACGATCGTAATTCAATATTTTTTTCAAACATAGAATTCTTTGTCTAATTATAGTCAATTGATAATGAATTGTAACAATTGTTTTTTCATTGACGTATTTTTTCGTAGGAGTTTTGAAGGTTGTTGAGATATCATGGAGTGTATCGCTAGTAAAGGAATTATGAAAACATTCCATAATCTTAATACGACTTGATTTTTTTTTCAATACCGCAATGTTCTATTATCTATCGGTATATTATAATCGAGAAGCTTTAACGGTTTACGTATTAATTTACTAAATAAAATCATAAAAGAATTATAAACATAGTTTTAGAGTATTAATTGCTAATTTAACCAATCGTCACGAATCAATAGAATCAGTTCGAGTCTTTGAATATTTGATTTTCTTTTTTACAAAATCAAAAAAACATTCAAATATAAAAAAGTTGATTGAAAGCGAACTAAGTTGTTCTTAAAGTCGATTATACAGTTATACAAACCGATTAATATACGATTTGATTATTTTCAAATCTGATTCTGAATGAGGGTTTTATATTTTACATTCGAAAATAAAATCCCTAGGTGTTAGGTTAGGTTAGTTAAGGTTAGATTAGAAAACTTACTTAACCTGGGGTATCTATGGGTTCTATGGGAAAAAAAATTCAGTCCGACCTCAAACCCAGTAGTACCAAAGAATCTTACGCAATTTCCATACGAAAATCGAAATTATAATTTCGTTTTTCGTATGGAAATTGCGTAAGATACTGGCGATATCACAAACATTTCATTCCAAATACGCAAATGGAATACTATCATTCCTAAATACCATTGCATTTAATAAATGAGTAATTAACCAAATTATAAACATCCTTTACAATTCGAGCTTATTATTATCATAAAAATATATACTCGTCTACAACAAACACGAATCGTAACGTAAATGACAACATTACTTTCTAGGAACAGTTCGAATTATATAATTCAATCATTCTTTATTATCCAAAGCTTCGTATTTGTAACATTGCACATAATCAGGTGCTAAAACGAACAGTTCATAACACATTTTGAATAACACTAGGTTTCAAACAACAAAACGATTAATATCTGTGTCGTTATGACAATAGTCATGAGCGATGACGTATCCAAAATCAATATTGATTGATACAGCGATTTATCTTGGGGCTCGTCTCCGTTGATTTAGCATGAATCATTTATACAATTAAATTCGAATTCCGTTACGTGTTCCAGTCGACATTTCGAGAAATTGCGCAACATCCCAAAAACTTTTGGTACGAAAATAGACTTGAAATTGCGTCGTTTGATTTTTTGACATCCGCTAAAAACATCCGAGAAAAAAACTGACCAAACGAGTCGACGATGGCCGGTTTATTTGGTTTGCCACTCCCCCAACTTTTTTTTCGACGTACACTTATATTCCGATTCATGCGAGTGTTTGTCGAGTTGTTTGGCTCGAACGAGGTTGAGTTCGTTTTTTGAATTCTTTAATTGTTATGTGGGGCTACCATATGGCAACCGAAAGAAGGACGTGTTTTGTTTTTTAGATTGAAATATTATATTATGTTTTTTTTTTCAAATGCATTATTTTTAATTTTTAATTATTATTAAAAGATAATGAGTTTACTATGTATTCTATTTTATTAAACGACCACGAAACAGGGCGAGTTTATTGGTTGATTTGAAAATATACCTACCCAATTCACTTTTTATGCGGGAATATTTTCCAGAAATTATAATGGCCGTATTATTATTATTATTATTATTATTATTATTATTATTATTATTATTATTATTATTATTATTATTATTATTATTATTATATCGTCATCATTTTCGATTTATCATAATAACTATAATTGTATATTGGCCTGCACCAAATCTACATTGTGGCATAATAATACATTTTTATATCATGTTAAAGTGAAGAAACAATGTAAAAAAATGATCATTTTTTTTCTATGTAAAAAGAGGATCGGGTGTACACTCATTCAATGGTAAACATTTTACATATTGTACAAGCCAAACAAATTTTCACCTTCAACAAAACCATAAAATGTTACAACGCCATAAGAAAACAATTAAACACATCGTCACGTGACCGCCGAACGGAACGCTCCCATTGGCAGAAACAAGAAAACGTCACCCTTTCCCATCAGAATCCAACAACCCCCCCAACTTCCCATCCTACAACCTCGACCATACGCATTCCCCAAAACACCTACATCGAACCCATCAAAAATCAATCTCTCCGATGCGCCGCCGGCAATTCCAACGGCTTCAATCACCATCACCGGCAATCAACAGCCAAATGGACAACAATCATCTGAATCATCACCCGATAATTACAACCGTGTTAATTGTTGTCGAAGTCCGCCCCCTTCGCGTTGGTCCCCCACACCGATTACCACCGACGGCGATAAAAACCCGCATTCCTCGACATCTCGAATTTGACGCGCACGTACTACACACGTATATACGGCGGCGGCCGTAAGTTATGCGCGCCGCGTTATGATGATAAATCGTTCGGATAATGCGTGGCGACGAAATAATTTCGTAAAACGTCGCTTAGGGCGAATATTAATCGCCGTTTTAATGTTGTTGGGTTTTTTTTTTCTTTTCGCTTTTGTCGCGTTTGAGTAATTTTTTTTTTTGGGGGACGTAAATTATGTTGTTGGGGATATGAGGTGGTTTTGTTTCGTTGTTAATTGGATTGTGTCGGATGTTTGATTATGTTGTGGCATCTATTTGCATGTTTGGTTGTGATTGAATTGTTGTATACACCTGGGCCTCGCATAACACGGTTTTATATAACACGGATGTATAAATTGTGGCATGTTTTTATACAACACGCTTTATATAACACGATTTCAGGAAAAAATTAATATGTTTGATTTTTACGTCTATAAAATGTGCCATGACATTAAATTAGAATTTTTTTTATTGAAAAAGATCCTATAATAGAAAGAAGTTCAAAATTCAAGAGGGAATTAAAACAAATTTTGGAACCTTGTAAGGAAATACGTTATGATTTATACGCTAAAAGAAGACAATCGCTTATTACCGAATTTTTGTAGACTAATTGTAAAACCACAAGAAATCCAAAGTCCTCCGATGATGAAAACTTACAACCGATCTCGAAAAAGAGTAAAACATAAGTGATAGCGATGATGAATGAATACTATATTACATTATTAAAATTTTTTCAATAAATATGTAAATATATATTTGTTTATTTAAAAAATACAGTACATATTCATATAAACTATCTATAATTTTTTTTTGGAACGTGAACCCTAATTTTGTATGAACTTCAAACCTTGTATAACACGGATTTGTATTACACGACGTTTTTGCGGAACCATATGATCGTGTTATACGAGGCCCGGGTGTACAATATGACGAGGTTTTTTAAATATAGTAGAACCTCGATTATCTGGACTAAACGGAAATCGAGATGGTTTGGATGGCAAAAAGTCTGAATAATCGAGTCAAAAAAAATTTGTTAAAAATAAAATGAAATAATTTATAAAATTTTTTGGTATGTATAATTATGTACACAACTATTTAGCATTTTTTAAATGTATTTATAATCTATTTTTTATTTAATTTTTGGTTATTTGATACTCGCAAAGTTTGCAAACATAAAATCGCTATGATATTCATCGGCTCTTAAGATAATAATTAATAAATTATTATCTTAGGACAGCCCGCGGTATAGTCGTATATTTTAGGGAATATAAAACGTAATGATGATGGTTCAAGTTCCAGGTATGACTAGAGTATGATTCTGTTTTTACATCTGTTCGATTGTCTCAAATTTGGTATTTAACTACTTGACCAAAAAAATGAGAGTTAAATCTGTCGTTAGTGAGATGTTTCCGAAAAATGTTCCGATTACAAGCCCTATCTATCGATGGCCATACAAAGTATAATATAATTTGCTGGTGTCGCGATTGATTGTGACAATAATCAAAATTAGTCAAAAGACATCCGCTAATACCACCAAACACCGAGTAAAAACCGGACATGAATAAAAAACGCTATCTATGAACATATTTTATCAACCACAAATTGTTTTAATTTGTATAAAAAAATTGTTTTTGAAAAAAAATTGTTACGATCTCTTTATAAACTGTAAAGATTATTTTGAAAATAAAATTCTTGTCACATTTTAATTTCATCACCATCATAGTTGAGTCTTTCATGAGTTAGTATAATTTTGTTACGTATTTGGAAATTTTTGAACATGTGTTATGTAAAAAAAAATCATAAAATCTGCTATTTCAAAAAATAAACTATTATTTTCTTGTTCAATCCAGATAATTGAAAATTCGAATAATAGAGGTTTTACTGAACGATTGAAAGTTATATAATAGTAACGCAATAGTAACGTAGCGTAGCAATTGCATAATGTTATAGTAGCGTTTTTATATTCAGCACTACGAATGAAATGACTTGAACGTATTTTAAAAGTTTGAATCTAACGAAAAAATTATGTTAACGAGATTATCTATTCATCTGTCAACTGCAATTTATAATGATCAATGCAGAGACTCAATAAATTGAAAATATGCACAATATCACAATTGTAGAAACTAAAAAAAAACTGATTTGAGAAACTTGCATTTGTATATCGTTCGACCTGAAAATTTGTACTCAACCGTTTAATTTAGTCACAACATTAGCATAGCGATGGCTAATTATCGCAAAATTGAACGCGAGACGTTTCCAGTTTTAAGTGTTTCGCGCCGCGGGCCGTAATCCCTCAAAAAGGATTCGAATAATCCTTCGGGCGTATTATCCTCTGTATTTCGCTGATATCCTCTGGCTGCTTCGCGCATAGGCGAATATCATTACGTGAATGATTTTAAACGATCGTATTATTCAAATTGCAGTTCATTTTATGCCGACGGCGCGCCGCCTCCTGAAAACTGTTGCGAATATAAATATCGTCGCGAACTGAACGGCAATAATGCGAAATACAAACACGACTCGCAGACACACAGAAAGAGGAAATTTATTTTTCGACGGCCCCAATCCTAGACGATCGTAAAATGAAAATCTGAAATGCTTATAAGCGTTAAACTGTTGTTTATTCGGCGAGAGAATTCCGTTGTTATTTTCAATTTAGCAGTAGTGCCGATCTCGAGATATTCATGCGAATTTATACGCGTTTGAAAATAATGAAATGAAAATTGTCAAAACAAGTTTTTATATTTTCTTGGCGATAGACTATATCGTGAGTTATAGATGTTGAAACTGAACGAACGACAGGCGAGCGAAGGGTAGTTCCTGAAAACTTTATCCTTTGCAAACGGAACCATCGGATATTTTATGCCCGAAGTAGATATTTTCATCCAAACGTCCGTCCTGTTTCAGTACTATAGCAAACGAAAGCATTGAAAAAGGTCGATGTGAACGAAAAATGCATTTCGTCTCGTTTAATTTGCATCAATAAATCTGAAATGCAGCGTTGAGTTTTCAGCCGAAGTATGAACTAATATCGGCGAACGAAAATTTCAGACGAGCCGGAGCATAATCAGTTTTAAATAAATTTTGCAGAGGAACGAATACAAACCAGTCGACTCATCAAACTCAGTTTTCAGAGCTATAGAAAATTTTAATGTTATGTATTTTCAATCGAAAACATGAAATAAAATAGAGAAGCAGCAATTTCGAATCTGTGAAGAGTTGAATAAAATATATATTGTTTTTCAAATATTCTCAATAAAAAATTTAGAATACTTTTTTATCGATATTGAAATTGAGCGACAAATGACGCGGTCATTATATGGATTTATATATAATAATTGATTTAATTCAACAAATTCTTAATAAAGAATTTTTATTGTCACTATATACTCGTAGCTAAAAAGAAATGCTCAAAACTATATCGAAAAAGTCATGTTTATCCATGAGCGTTTCTAAATACTGTATATGATGATAATACAAAACATACACCAATCTATGAGTGATAAAATATTATAATAATAGCACTTATTTAGATTGAATATGCGATGATTTGTAATATCAGCCATAACCACTTAGTCTGACTATCATTCCACAACAGCTTCTCATGTAGGTAGCCAAGTTATGTAGTAAGTCGAGTCTGTGGGAGTGCAGGGGTTTGTGTCCACCAACCAGCCCACTGGGGGGGGGGGCCCCCCCCCCCCCCCCCCCGGCCGGGTTTATATGTTTATATAAGATGGGAAGTTTGTTTTCCGGAGGGGGGGGGGGGGGGAGGGCGGG
>JAOXNN020000039.1:829416-857850 GCA_028571205.2 Hydropsyche betteni | reverse complement strand
TATATTATTAAAGTTTTTTTCAATAAATATGTAAATGTATATTTGTTTATTTAAAAAAATACAGTACATATTCATATCAACTATCTATTATTTTTTTTTGGAACGCGAACCCTAATTTTGTATGTACTTCAAACCTTGTATAACACGGATTTGTATTACACGACGTATTTGTGGAATCATATGACCGTGTTATACGAGGCCCAGGTGTATTTATATGTAGGTTTGCATGAATTGTTTTCTTTATTGGAAATATTGTTGAGGGTAAATTGTAATATGAATAAAGATGAATATCCTTGGTGAGCGTAAGCAAGCATAAACGTATGCTAAAACGCAAGCGTAAACGTAAACATATGTATGAACTTTACCGTAAACGTGAGCGTAAACGTAAGCATAAAAGTAAGAATAATCGTAAAAATATATCTTAAGATAGGTTACGTTGTAAATATGAGTGAAAAGGAAATGTATGCAAACGTTTTTGCTTTCTCTTTCATTCCTTTGATTTACAAAACACGCTTACGTACACAACGAAATTTTATTCTAAATATAGTTTATGATCTCGTGATCATTATTAAAAATAAATCATAATCTTATATTCTATTTTAGTATAAAAAAATTATCGAGTTTAAATTGAAAAAATATATACGTACATATAATTTGATTATATAAAAAATATAATTATATAAAAAAAAAACGATTTATTACGAAAAATTATTTTATCAACGAAAAAACACAACACAAAACAAACCGAGTTTACAAATTAAAAAAAAAAAACAACCGCATTCATTTTCGAAAAAGCAAAATCTCCATACTCGCGTACGCGCCCCTTTTCGATATACGCACATAAATCGCCTTACGTCAATAGCCGCTTTTTCCTTTTAGTCTTTTATTTTTTTACGGCGTCGCCGAGTTTTTCGCGCGCGAAAAAAATAATACATATTCCGTTTCGCCGAAAATAGACAGAGCCGGTACACGACTTTCGTCCAATTTTACACCGGCCTCCGTTCGACACAAACGATACGGACCGAATATAAATATAAACATTGCCCGACCGAGATCAGTTCTGCCGAGGCGCTCGCGCAAGCATCATCTGCATACAATCATCAGCGAAGATGGTCGTGCCGACGGAAAACAAGACTCCAGGTTTCAAAGAGCGACCTTTTTTCGAAGAAAAAGTACAAAATTCGAAAAACTCTGATCTGTGACATCAATTTTCAGCTACGTGGGTCAACCGATTCAGCTTGGACGGCTGCGAAAGTCCCGGAGATGGCGCCGAAGAAGAACTACCGCCGACTTTGAGTCCTTTGCAAATGGAGAAGATGACTTTGTTCTTCACCGAACTATTGGACATGGACAGGGACGATTTGGTGTCCGAGCAGGACTTCCAGCACTTTGTGGATGTGAGTCTTTTTTTTTGAAATATTTTCGACTGTCGCCATTGGTTGGTCGTGGGTGGGTGTGGTCGTCGGTCAACGTTCGCGATTAGCTCGGGTCGGTTGGCATGTGCGAAAAATAAATCAAAACTGGTGTTTATCGCGGATGCGGTGTAAGGCCAGTTGGGTCTGTTTTGTGGAATGTGGGGTTTGGAGTTTGCGAAATTGGACCGTGTGGGTGTGGGGTGGGTTCGTGTCGATATTCAAATGATTGACGTGGGTGGGTCTTATTGAACACTCGAGTTGAATCATCGGTTTGTGTGAGTGTTAACTTTGGGACAATGCCTTTTTAGTATATATATTCGAATTTTTTTTTTATCGAATATTGAAAAATAAACGTCATCCCTTGTCAAATAGTCAAATTTTATGTCGGATTTCTATTAATATTATACTTACATCGTCCAAAATGTTTGTATATTAAAAACTGGAAATTTATTGATACTGTTTTAATATACATATACATTAATCCCCCCTATAACAACCCCCCTTATAACGTCTGCGGCGTTCCCCCGTATAACGTTTTTTTTCAAATGCATTTAAATTCTAATTTTTTAATTTTTTTACAAAAACGTAAAAATATCCATAAAAAAGAAAAAATTTCATTTATTGATTTCTTAAATTCCCCCCCATAACGTCGAACCTATCTCGACTTTATAGGGGGGATTTACTGTATAACATTATTCTTATCATATCGAAAATGAAACCATTTAGATTTGGACCATCAATAATATTTTTTATTCAAAATTTATTTATATTATTATTATGGCTATAGACAGAGGAGGATATGGAGGTCTTGCTCTTCCATAAATTTTGAAAATAATTACAAAATACACGAATTATTTCGAGATATATATATGTCAATAAATAATGAATAAATTCTTGGAAAACCTTGAATTTACACACATACTATACTTCGAATGAAAAATAACAAAATATTTATATTACAAACATACAAAAAATTGTTTTGATCTCCCCCTAAAAATTATATAATAATCAAATAATATCAAGCACATTCAAATATTTATACAAGAAATGACAATTTCAAATATGATATATGAATATTTATTTTAAAAAAAATGATGCAACGGTGTTTCAATATCCATTTTCGACGACAGTTTCTCAGTTCAGAAGTGGTTCAATCAAATTAACGTGAAATGGTTATGATAATTGATTCGTCCTTGATTATGACTCAAGTTTGTTTTAGTTGAGTCAATTTAAATTCAATTACTGCCTGCAGATACTTGGTTTGCTTTAATCGTACGAAAAGCTTCATAAATACGCACAAATCCTTACCGAAACTTAGTACTTTCCTTCGTGTGTGCTTTCGAGGTTTTATGACTCTGCCTCGAAAAGCAATAAAATTTATGTACACGCGGAAAATTGTTTTGGCGTTTTGTTTTTCGCGAGATTGACTCATATTAATTTTGACTTTGTAACAAATATATATTTGAAACACGTTTTCGACGAAATTAAGTTCGAGCAATAAAAAACTTATTATTTAGAAATTAATGATTGCCTCAATCGAATTATATTTATATATATAAATAAATGTTAATTATCTCTTTAGATTGTTATATTTATTTAATTCGAGACTTTCACCGTTTTTTTCATTTACATATCATACATTTGTACAGCGTTCATGCTATCTAAAAAAACCTGATTATTTGAAAAATAAATAATTATTATCTGCAACGTTTAAAAAAATACTTATTTATCACTTTTGCAAATTAATTAATGTACTAAGCGTTTCAAGGATAATCAAATTTCTAGTTAATTGCTTATTTTCGCGATATCATCGACATTGACACTTTTAATCACTCGATAGATTCTTAGAAGAGATCATTATTCATTTCATCGACTCGTTCGACTAAACTCGTTCGACTAAAAAATATTTTATTTCATAGTGCGCTTTTTATAATACAAATTCGACACTCGACAATACGAAACATCTAATTTAAACCGTTCAATTTTCCAGAATTCAATGTCACATTTAATCTAATTGACGTTTCAACTCGAAAACAAAATCTAATTATGTTCGACTGCATTAGCCAAGTTTCAACGACCTTTTTTATTATTAAAAACGCTCTGACACAGAAAAGCGTCATATGTTTTCGAAAAATTCATTAGCAGACAACAAAAAAAAGCGCACATTGCACAAGACTAAGAGTACAACCCTGTATTGTGAAAACAAGACAAGCAAACATTCCTACACGAGTCTGAAAAAAGAACGCGGAACTAAAAATAGGACGCAAAGTCATTACGCATCACCAGATCGTATTTATTGCACAATTTTCTGCGAATTTGCAATAAAATAATCGATATATATTTTTTTAATCATCACGATTTCATAATAATATATCAAATCGATTTTTAATATTGATTCTATATAAAATTTATTTTTTATTATATACAAATTGGCCGCTGAAAGTTTTTGAAAAAACCGTAACTTGTTAATTTTCAATGTTTTATTTTTTTATGAGTTATTAAGAAACTTTTAGAGATTAAAATGTACTACATATGATATTCAGAAATAAGGAAAACTCATTGGATTTTTTTATTCTAATGAAAAATAAATTATTGAAACTCACAGAAAATCTCAAAATTTTAATACAAAATTAATTGATTATGGGTTTCAATGCCTATTTTCAATTGAAGTAATACATCAACAAATAAAACTACTGATGTGTTAAAAATGTCAGCGACAAAAATATATTGTTTGAGTTTCAATAATTGATCATTCACTAGAATAAAAAATCTCAATATAGTCTCCATAAGATTCTTTATAATCTATGATAAAATTATATTAAAAAATATCAAAAATGAACATTTTATAAATTTTCAAACCCTTCAGTCTTTCAATGGCCATCCTATACAAAATTATCATTGACAAAAAACGCGAAATTATCAACTAGTCCTTAGAACACGTTGCGAAAATCGATCCGTTGAAACAATGGAGACCCGACACCGCATTGTCGTCGAAAACTATTTGAAACTTATGTCACATCCTAGCTTTTTTTATAGATATGTTATTGTTATTGTTTGTGTTGCAGAAACTGGCCCATTTCGCGGATTGGTCCTTCAATTCCCCGGAGTATCACATCCTGCTCGAGGTGAAGAATGAGTTCGTCGAAAGTTTCATAGACCCTTTGCCCTCGCAGTGAGTATATTTTATAGACGAGAACATGGGTTGTTACGTATATTTATTTTTTTCGAGTTTGAATGCTTTTCGTTTGATGATTTTTTTCGAATTGTCATCTCTAAGCAATTTGCTGGGTGTCGTATGATTATTCGTAATCTTTTGGTTTTTTTTTAAATTGAAATAAAAACAATATGTTTGTTGATAATGCAGGGTTGTGTGTGTGCGAATTTCGAGTTTATCAATTTATTTTTGGGTATCGTTTATTTTTTTTTTCAGTTCGGATATTATGAAATATTTCTGTAACATTGCAATGAAACGACGCTGATAATTCGCTATCGTTACATAAAATAATATCGACTTATAATAAAACAAACCTTATTCACAAACTGGATCATGGAAAAAAATTGTTTCAGTTCACTAATTCTAAAAAACAAATCAAAATATTTTTACTTTATATTTTTTTACGAGTACACAATATAAGTTAGATTATACTAAATAAATAAATACTATCTCACATTCACTATTCAAATGAAACAATCAAAATTTCGAGAACACATTTAAAATGCTAATAAACGTGTCAAGGGCTACGAGCTTTCAGTCTTTGACATTCACACGTCTTATTTATTAATCTGTTTTGGTCTTAATGCGCAAGGATTCGGGGCCATTGCAAAATCCTTTAATTGTGAATTCAAATATATATTACGCTACGTTTGTATATACGCTTCGCCTATGAACGATGCGAAAAAATCTTGCTTTGTCTATGAAATTTAAAAACACCTGATGGTTTAAATATACTAGGCGCATCATTTAACGTTTTCTGTCAAATATGACAGTTAACGTGTTTTATAAGATTAGTGGCTAACTTTTTTTTGTTCGTGTGCCAAAATTTCCAAATATTTTTATATTTTTTTGGTGAGTGTCAGGTAGGGATTCCATTATCGGTAAAACGGTAAATAACCCAAATAATAGTTTGGTAATTTACTGGTAAAAAAATTGTTTCGAATACTTTTGAAAAATGTTGTTTTCTTGGAAAATATTTTTCGAAGAAATGTCGGGTTGTATAAGTTTACTTTTTTGGTTATTGTCTCTGGTTTTCCCCGGGTTTTATACAAAATTTAATTTATCAGTAAACCGGCAATTAGTAAAATAAAGACTGGATTACCGTAAAATAAAAATTACTGTAAATTTGGCCTCCCTAATATTAGGCGTGTCGAGGAAATTTTAATATTCTTCCATAAACATATCTTAAGACACATCAACTGTTATATTTGACAGAAGACGATTGGCACGCCCGATACTATTTTATGATAATATTTTTAAATTTTGTCACTCGAACGAAAAAACCGTTGTAAAGCACGCCAACTGTCATATTTGACAGATGTCAAATGATACACCTGTACACCGCCAGACATTGACAAATTTCATAAACAAAGCACGCTTCTTTGCTTCGTTCATAAACGAAGCAATCACTTATAAACATATAAACCGTTTTATAACAGTATAGATTCCACTCTCGTTTTTTTTATTAGACGCGTCTGGTCGTAATCGCCCCGTTAAATTGACCATGACCGTGTACACACACGACAGTTGAACCGCGATTCGCGGGGGAGGGTTAACGGGCTATCGTCGGGCTCGAAAACAATGCCTCACCCGCGGGTTATCGGAAAGCATAAATACATAGATACAGCGGAGTTATCGCGTTGTTATTTTTAATGTTTGTTACACTTTTTTTAGGTACAGCGATAAAGTTTATTGGAAGAAGATGGCCGCCCAGTTGCCCCCCGGGATGGCCGATTTGAATAGTTGGTTGGCGCGCTGGCCTTTGTATTTGCCGTCTTGTAGCCGTTTCCATAGATTGCCGTTGTTTTTGCAATATTTTTGCAAAATATTGTTCGGCATCATCAACAAGAGCGGTAATTTTCGATTCGTTAATGTTGGGAGTTTCAATGGAGACGCTCGATTTTGAAATGTACGGTAAAATTTGATGATTTGCACGCTTGTTCAATGCTATTATATAACCTTCTATAGTGGTTTACCGTACACTACTAAACAATTGACGACAAATTTGACAGATCTCAATTTAACAACATGTTTGCTATAACGCAACAAATTTCGAGCGTCTGTATTGAAAGACTATACTTATGATTTATATAAACATATAAATTAAATAATTTATATGCCGTATAAGATTTGATTAAATTAACTAATCTTACTTTTTTTAATTATGATGTTTTTACGAAAAATCAAAATGTGACCTTTACGAATAAAAAATTGTTCCAAGGGAGTGCCTCCATTCATCGAATAGTTTAAAAAGCTTTGTTATTTCTCATTTTGCCAGTTGCTATATAAATTTGTTCTATATTATTGTATATGTTACAGTTAAAGCGTATTTTTGTTATTTAAAAAAAAAGATTAGGTAAATTATTTTTCACTTAAGTATTAGAAGTTATAAAAAATATATTTCAGCAATGAAAATATTTGACACAAAATTGAAGAGACCTAAATATTTTTTCATATTCAAAATAAATTCATGTCAAACGTATACGTATACAGTATTTTGTATAAAATATATTTCGACAAGGTTAGGTTGATTAGATTTCTTGTAATGAAAATACACTTTCACTGACGATATACATTCACTGTCTCCGTAAAAGTGTAATTTTGTTGTTCGTACAACATGCTTGGGTTAAGTTTTTTTCGATTAAGTATTAGAAGTTAAATAAAGTGTATTTCGACAAAGTTAGATTGGTTAGATTCCTTTTAGCGAAAATACACTTTCACTGATGATACAAATTCACTGTCACAGTAAAATCGTAATTTTGCTGTTCGTAAAATATGATTAGGTTAAGTTTTTTCGATGAAGCATTAGAAATCAAATAAAGTGTATTTCGACAAAGTTAGATTGGTTTGATTCTTTTTTAGCGAAAATAAAATTTCACTGACGATACAAACTCACTGTCACAGTAAAAGTGTAATTTTGCTGTTCGTTAAGTATGGTTGGGTTAAATTTTTTTCGATTAAGTATTAGAAGTTAAATAAAGTGTATTTCGACAAAGTTAGATTCCTTTTAGCGAAAATACACTTTCACTGATGATACAAACTCACTGTCACTTTTATAAAAAAGTTAGATCATGATAAGTTTTTTTGAATAAATTTCTATAAAACGCATAAATGTCATTAATAAAATCATAAATTTTCAGGCACCGGCCAAATAAGCAGACACGAACTGAGATCCTTCTACATGTCAGTCGTCGGCGTGGACGCGATCAGATGCGAAGAAATCATCAACACGGCATTCAACCTATTAACAAGCGTAAGCACCCCAACAACAAACACCATAACCACCATCACCCCCACACTCTAACCATCTTCTGAACCTTCCAGAACGAATACCTCTCCCTCGACTTCGACACGTACAAGCGCTGCTTCAGCAACTGGCTCTGCGGCAAGAACCCGAACGGCCCCGGCCAGTGGATTTTGGTACCTCCCAGAGGACCTTTGTCCATAGAGCCTTATCCTGTGGACTACAGCGCTCTGAACAGCGATCCTGGACGCCTGGAGAAGTACACGCCGAACAACAAGACCAGCCGCCACTCGGTCATCGTGTGAACGGGACCAGGTCCATTCGCATAAGCAAAATGTATAAATAAAAAAAAAACCCGATTGTATTTTCGCAAGTTGTCATGTCACATGTTCGTGGTAGATGCGGATGTTTTGAGTTTTGGAAATGCGATGCTGTGTCGTCGAACGTGGACTGTTTGATGGCTGCTGTTCGCGGGTTGTCTCCTCTGCTTTTTTTGTAATTTAAATTTTTTGATGTTCGAATCCTTTTTTCGTTCATATGATATTGAATTTTGAATAATTCACGACCAATTAAATTTATGTAATCGTATAATTGACCATGTAAATTTTTATTTTATCCAGGGTAGTACTGTAATGTTGTATAACAATCATAAAGTTAAGAAATGTTAAAAAAAAAACAATACCATTTTGTATTTATAAAATAAATTATATCTTTTCTGCGCAAAAGATCTTTTAGTTTGTAAGCAATAATTATACTTAATTTTCATCTTTTTGTTAATCGAAGATTTTTAATAAAACTTTTTTGATGAAATTTCGTTTTTTTATTGAGTACATATGAGGGGTTCGGCAGAAAATAAGGCTAAGCGACATTTGTCACTATCGGAGATATAATATTTAAAAAAAACAGTTTACATGCATTTAGATGCAAATATATTATAACTAGCGTGTTTTCCCGAAAATAAGACCTGGTCTTATATTAATTTTGTACTCAGAAATCGTGCTATGGCTTATTTTCGGATAGGGCTTATTTTAGGGAAAAAAATTTCGTGCATACGACAATTTGTTTAAGTTCATTAAGTCCATGTTATATCTCGTTCGACAATGATTTGCTCATAAGTAAATAGGCCAAACACTTTTTTTTATAAAATACAAAGTTTTAATTAATGAAAAAATTGCAGGGTCAGAAATCGAACAAAATATGCAAATATAAATTTTATCAAAAATTTAACAGATTAAACTGCATATAGTCAAAGAAATCAAATTAAAAAATATATATATTTGTTTAAAATTTTAATTTTATATACAGATCACCGATTCAGAACCACTGTGATAACCAATCACAAGCACTACATTGTCGAACACTTTATCACTAGGTCTTATTTTCGGGGTAGGGCTTATTTACGGGATAGGATTGAAAAAATTCTTAAAATACGGTAGGGCTTATTTTTTCAGAATGGTCTTATTTTCGGGAGAACACGGTAGGAGTAACCCGACATAGTTCTGTTATCTTTCGAGAGAATGTGGAATTATTTATAAATTTTCGTAGTAACAGTACTAATTTTGTAATTTTGGCGCTTGGACTTATTTTTTGCCGAACCCCTCATATATAATCGACTTTATCAACAAAGCGCATATCATATTTCAAGAAATGATAATTTCGCATACACTGCCACTCGTTGTCAGATAAGAATGCAAACATAAATTTACTAGAACAAAAGTATTAATATTACAAGAAAAGACTGCAAACAATCGACGAATGAACAAAACCTCACATAACATATCAAATTTCGCGCGTCGATTCCAGCTAACGAACACGAAACCCATTCTACTATTATCAATAAACAAACGATTCAACAAAACCGCAACGAAGCACAATAACAAAAAACGCTCAAAAAACCCAAAAAATCAACACGAAACGACTTCCAAACGAACAAAACGATAACAAAAAAACCCAATCTGACATTTGGGCTCATGGCCGCGATACGAGACGTCAGACCGGCCGGTTGTTGTGTTTGACAGTTGTAAAGCGGTGCGCGCGATGTTTGTAAACAGCGAGCTTGGCGCCGGGCGGGACGGGTGAGAGGAAGTGGAGGGCGGGGGGCGGCCGGGGGCGGAGGCGCGAGGGGCGCGGGATGGTTTCGACGCGTGGCCCTCGCTACAAGTTTTCCGAGGGCGAGAAGGTTCTATGCTACGAGCCCGACCCCACCAAAGCCAAAGTGCTCTACGATTCCAAGGTAACGCCGCGGCAGTCCATAGTTACCGTTTTGAATTTCGTTCGTTTCCGAACTTGTTCGCGCTGTGAAATTTTGGATTTGTTTACGTTTTTCATTCTGGCGCCAATACCGGCGGTATGTACATAACCTCCAAATTCACCGGTGAACTGTCATTTGACTTGTTTTTTCAATATTGCGGCGATTTTTTCTATACATTGAAAAATCCCTTATATATAATCACTTATTTTTGTGTGTCTGTCTTTTTGAATAACACTTGCGACTTAAGATATTCTAATCCCTTATATATAATCATGGATTTCTGTGTCTGCTGTTCGAATGACACTTGCGACTTTAGATATTCTATTATGGTCTTTATGCGTATACAGTTAACGTCTATAATATGATGCTTATAACATACTACCTACTGGTTTTGCCTATATGACGTCTGGTGACAATAAAAAATGAACTATTTTGATTTTATAAATTAAACTAGTAAATAGGCCCGATATTAATAACATCGGCTGTGGTTTTTTTAAGAAATAGAAAACGATAAAATGTGAAAACCGGATTGTGTGAACTCGAAATGTGTACCCGATTTGAATATTTAATTAATAAAATCAAAATAGTTCATTTGTTATTTGTATGTGATATATAGGCAAAGCCAGTAGTTAGTAGTTAATAAGCATCATAATATATTATAGACGTTAACTGTATACGCATAAAGACCATAATAGAATATCGATGTCGCGAACATAATAAGCATCACATTATAGACGTTAACTGCATACGCTTAAAAAACTATATTCGCGAAAAAGTCGCGAGTATCATTTGAACGAACAGACAGACACATATATCCGTGATTATATATAGGAGATATTAAATATTCAAATCGGGTACGGGCATCGACTTTTCGGACATCGGATAGCCGATGTTATTAACATCGGGCCTATTAACTAGTAATATAATATTTTATACAAAACCATCAATATTAATAATTAAAAAACGAAGAGCATCATTTAGAGACGTGTCGCTTGCACAACTGTCTCTACTAGACTGATAATTATCAACGTGTGCTGTTTTTATATATGCATGACGTGTCAATTGATGATGACACAACGATAAAGTTGACAATACAAACAAAATGTCAATTGTCAATTGTTGATGACACGTTTTGTATTAAAAATATATTTTGTTCTCGTTATTTAGGTTCTCGAAGTCATCAAGACTAAAGATAAAAGAGGCCGGCCCGTCATAGAATACTTGATTCATTTCCAAGGTTGGAATTCATCTTGGGATAGGTGCGTGAGTGAAGATTTTGTTCTTAAAGATACTGAAGAAAATCGGCAGCTTCAACGATCGCTGGCTGAAAAATCTCAGCTTCAAATGTATGCGATTATTATTGTTGTTTTTGTTTTTTTGATCATTTCATCAATTTTTTGATAATTTTCATTTCAGAGGAGCTTATTTATATCGGAGAGAAAGAAAAAAGACCACCGGAAATGCTAGTTCGTCCAGTAACATTTCAAATACAGCCACTGAAAAACGCGGAAGGAAAAGAGGGCTCGAATGTGAAGGTAGTTCGAGTAGCGGAGACCATGAAGGTATTCATCATATTAATTTTACTAATTATTCTAAAAAAGATATAATTAAAATTCCATAATTTAACAGAACGGGAAGAAAGAGACTCCGATACCTCAACGAGATCTGACTCAAGTTGTTTAACAGCCGACGACCAAAAACCCGAAGTCAATCCTGATCCACAAACCTCTCTTGCTAATGCAGCTATAAACCTGGGACCCGGAATAAAGTAATATTTCTTACCGTATAAAAGACTTTATTCAGTTCTAAATTTACTATTGTTTTTATTAATTTTAGAGATCGTCTAACGCTGGATTTTCAACTCGTTATGAAACAAGGGCGTATTACTATGTTACCTGCTCGACCTAATGTTTTAGAAATACTTGAAGGGTGCGTCAAACAATATGCTACTAGAGAAGCGACTTCTAAACCTCGACAACGGCGTTCTCGTACTACAACCAACCCACCTCAAGCTCAAGATCATCTAGCGGAATTTATGAATAAGTAATATTTAATTTAAAGATGTAAATTGTGACAGTTTTATATTACTAAATTGATTAAAATTGTAGGTTGAATCTTCTTCATGAAATCGCCGATGGTATCAGAATATATTTTGACTATTTGTTGAATTCTCATTTACTTTATAAACCTGAAGTTGTACAATATAAAGAAGCCGTTAGTAAAAACATAATTAAAGAAGTTAGAAGTCTCTGGTATGAATATTGATATTGTTATGCAAAAAATTATAACCAACTGCTGGTTATTATAACTAACTTCTTTATTTTAGTGAAAAAGACGAACAGCAAAATAATATCAATTTAAAATGTAGTATAAAAACAGAAAATCCAAGTCCGCAAGAAGAATATGCTCATTTACCACCTAGTCCTAAAATTGAAGAACCGACCGTTCATCGGGAACAACACAATGCTCCAAGTCGAAGGTTCTAATTTAACGAATCAATCCATTTATATTTTTCTCAACTGCTTATTTTATATAATACATATATTTTAGGCTGCGGTCTCACAAACTATCGCAAGCATCAGAAAATTCAGAAGATCCTCCTCAATCAGCTCAAACAACTGCAGTACCTGGTCCATCAAATATAGATCCTAGTTCATCATCAGTGTAAGCTTTGAAGACATAGAATTGAAAAATTATGAAAATACTTAACTTTTACCATATTTTTTTTATATAGATCCGACAGTCCCGGTCATTCCGAATTACCTTATCTGGGAAATGTCATAAAAGGAGCTATCGCTAAAGGTTTACAAAGAGCTTTGAATTGGCATATCGTACCTTCAGATCATCCACCGTTTCCATCAGCTATTTACGGAGCTACACATTTAGCGAGATTGTTTGGTTAGATTTTTAAAAATATCAACCGTTATAAAAAACGTTTATGTGAAATTTTTATAATCCTTTATATTTCAGTGAAATTACCTGAATTTCTTAGTGCTATTAATATGGCAGAGATGAAATTAAAACTTATTGTTAAATATTTGGAAATATTCGTCGAGTAAGTTCACGATTTCATATGATAATAGTAAATTTTTATTTATCGTTATAAATATTATCATTTTATTATTCGTATAGCTATCTGGAAGAACACGAAGAGTGGTTTGGTGAGGCGTGTTATTGTGAAGCTGGTTCCACTATGTCTTGACGAATAACGAGGCTTCAGGCCAAAAAAGAAGAGTGATATATAAAGTTTAATATGAAATTTTTAGATTATGGTAAAATTATGTTTGAATCACTTTTAGTTTTATATTAAAACTATATTGTATGTAAGAATTTCAACTGTCGAAATTTCTAGTATGAATGCTTTAAATTATTTTTATTTGTATATTACGAATTTGGATTGTCACAACGCGTTTTGTTTGTATATGAAGTGTAATAGAATTCAATTCTTGCGATATTTTTTTAATTTTTAATCAATAGAAGTTCAAGATTTCGATTTTTCGATAGAAAAGACTTCTAATGTATGGCACCATTTTTTTTATTATTTATTATGCACTGATTTGTATTTGTATATCTGGAAATTTGATTATTTGAATATTTTTTTATAAAATCATTGAATGTGTACGTTTTTGATAAATTTAAGCTTTAAGTTTTACTATGATAATTTCTCATGTAATTTTTAGAAAATAAATTTTATTTTTTAAAATTTATACTTTTGTTTTGATGAAATTTGGTAAAGTATAGGTATGATTGATAAATTTGCAAAAGTAACTTTATAAAAAAAGCTTTATTAGTCAATTAATCAGAATATTAGTAAATAAATATACTAAAACATACATCCATTGACATTTTAACACACGATGACAATAAACAGACGTACTTACACTGAATATGAAAAAATATCATTTGTGGTTATTGAACAATATGAATTTGATTTTCAATAAATTGAATATTCAACATCACAATATTCAGATCAAGACTATGAATACATGGTATTCACATTCATTTACAAATAAAATTTATATTTACAGAAAATAAATGCTTTTAGTTTTGTCAGTAAAAATTATTAGTAAATATATACTTTTTTAAGGATTTAAGTTATTTATCAGGCTATTTATTATCTATATTTGGATCAAATACGTTCAACGCATGGTGAACAAATTTTGGTAAAAAATGTTCCTGAAATATAAGTTAAAAGAAACATTTTCATTAAAATTATAGATTATAATAATATATTCCCTACATAAAAAAAGTATATTTTTATACACATAGAGATTTTCTTCACTATTATAGAAATTTATCCATTAAATGGTAGTTATTAATTGGATTTTTTTAGTTTTACTTACAAGAAATGCATATATAACATATATATCTTAATACTGAATTTGATTTAAAATAATAATTTTCATAAAACAACCTCGAAATCATAGCAAACTTCAAAAAGTTGATATATATATAATGGAAACCTTTACCTAACACTATTTTTTATCTTTTGTAGAATACTTTGTACCTGATATTATTTGGATATTCATGCATGCTTATTATTTTTATATATTTTATTTAACAACGGCAGATGTGCGGGAAGGTGTACGTTGTACTTTAGTACGACTGGATTGTGTAGGTCTCATGAAACTTGATGGTGGTCTTGGTGGTACCGAACTAGAGCCACTTGAACTACTTCTAGAAGCAGGAGGTATGGGTCTTGATATTTTCTGAGCTACAGAGCTGCCACTTGAGCTGCTTCTCGATGCAGCTACTCTGGAAGATCCTGATGGTGGAATACGAGGACGAGATGGCGGCGGTGGTGGTACACGTCTCACTGTTGCTACAGACGTTGAGGAATTCAATGAACTACGTGAACTTCTCAATGATCCACGGCTCCTCAAGCTACCAACGCTGCTTTGTGAATCTGCTTTTCGCAAGCTTAAAGCTCGTTTTTCCATGGTCTTTGTTCCCGTAGTGATTCCACGTAAGGAACGTGTGTTACTGTTGGGTCTAAGTCTATTTGTATCTGATATGTTAGACGTTGCTCTCATTGATTTGGTTGTTTTTTGTCTGGTTTCTGGTACATCTGGTTCGTTACAACCTGAAGATGCTCCTTGAGAAGCACTTTCAGAATTCAGGCTTTGGGTTTCTTCGAAACCTTCATCGTTCAATTCATGCTCGCTTCTATTTTTGGAATGAAGTTTGTTTTGTGTTTCAGATGTGGTTTTAGAAACCGCTAATGGCTTAGTGACACTAATCTGTGTTCTTGGAATATTTATATGTCTAGGATTTTCTGTAGGTGATTTTAGTTCTCGTATAGCTTTTTGAACATCTTCTTGATTTATAGATGTTTGGTGTCGAAGGCGAGGTGTCCATGTTTTTGTGGTAGGTTTTGTAACAGGAGTTGGTTCTTCTTTATCTTGTCCTGAACTGTCTTGTCGTTGTAGTCGCTCCTGCCATTTGCGAAGACGAGAATCTTTTTCATCATCAGTCTTCACAATTTGGGGACTAACTGGAGTATTTGCGACAGATTGAGATACTGACAAGTCTAAGTGGGTAGGTCTGACAACTAAAGTTTCACTGACTGCTTCAGACTGTTTGCTGTCAGATTTCGGAGAAGCATCTTCACTTTGAGAACTGTAATCAGTAGGCCTTTTATACCTTCTAGTTCTTCTAGTTGCAGAAAACCTATCAAACTGTCCATCACCTAGAGTTTCCAAACTTCTCAAATCATTGGCAATATTTTTAATTGTATGATCTACATCGTTATTTGTTTGCTTGCTCAATGATGGCTGGAAACGTCTACATGGTTCTCTCACTTCACTTGGTGGATTGAAAACTCTACGAGTTACAGGTGGTGTTTCAATGTTATCTGAATCTATCTCGATTTTGTTGTGAATAGGTTTTTCTGGTGTATTTCTATTTGTATTTTCACTGTGTCTTTCAGACCAAGTTTTATTGCCAAAAGATTTTTCTGTTTTGATTTCAGGATTACTTAATTTTGATTTATCTTCTTCTTTGATGGATACGAGTTGAAGAGGTGAAGTGGGTTCTAAATTCTGACGTGATCTTTGTCTTCTTATACGTCTTAGATCTTCTGCACTCTCTTCAATTTTCTGCTGTGATAATGGGTTTTTATTTTGAGGTTGGACATCTATAAAATAATAAAAAAAAAACATTGAAAAAACTTGTTAAAAAAAAAGTATACGTCCAATAAAAATATCGAACCTTCAATAGCTTCCATAGCACCGACCACATCCTTATCTAATACAGCAGATGGTTTCCATTCAGTAGTAGTGACTCTTTCGCGTATGCCTGCTTTTGTAGAACCATTCTTTTCATTATTATTTTCAGCTAATTTACCTTCTGGTAATGTATCTAATGGCCCACTTCTCTCGCTTTCTGTTTTACAAATTATTGAAACATGTTAATATAAATAAAATTAAAATTATGATTAATTCGATAATAATTTTGTTATTACCTGAATCCTCGAGAGATCTGCGATTAGCTTGAATCTGCCGAGCTTTATTACGCAAGTCATCTCCTCCTTGTTGATCTTGATGATTAGATCTTAACCATAATTCAATTTTTTGTCTCCATTCCCTATAGTTATAGATAAAATGAAAATACTTAATACTTAATCATTTAATAATTTATATAAAAAATTAAATGAAATTACTTTGGTTTCGGTGCCGCTTCGTCTTGAGTTGGGTTTGCTGCTTGCTCTTGTGGAAGTCGTGGAGATGCTGGTCTTTCTCTGGCACTGTTACCATAAGGAATGTCCAATCTCGCTCTTGTCATGCCACTTCGTCTCGGCCATGAACCATCTACACAAACAAGATTATTATGGATTTTATTCATCATCTTAATCATATAAAATTGTATAAATAAAATAAATTTACCTAAGCTTCCCCAAGATTTACGCTCTCGTTGAGTATCATTTGATGCTCTCAAAAATTGTAATAATCCATCTTCATCTTCTTCAGATATTAAACGACCTCTTCGTCTACGTAAACTACCCGTTGGAGTAATATCTGTGAAACACATAATAAATTTAGTATAAATTATACAATGTCTTTATCACTTATTTTGTACAAATTACCAGGAGAAGCATCGACTGGTATATTGACTTGATTGTCATGCTGGAACCTTCCTGATGGCCTTCTTCCTTGAGGAAAACCGGCTCTTATATCTAATAACAAAGAATCAACTATTCCACCTTCAGAATCAGAACACGGTGTTCCAGCATTTCCACCTATAATTAGATATTTATATTATTAAATATATTTAGACAAGTTAAAAGTAAAAATCAGAAAATTTCATACTTTGTCGACGCTTCAGTTGATCTTCTCTTTGTTGGCGTCTTGCTGCAGCTTGTTGTTCTTGTAAACGACGTCGAATATTTTCACTAGCTGCTTGACGATATCTCATGCAGAAGCCAAGAATCACCTAATATTTTATAAGAATAAATATTTGAAAAATCGCAATAATTTGATTGATGTAAGAATATAATTAATTATTACTTTAAAACATTCTTCTAATTTGAAAGAAGCTGGATCTTCACAGAAAAATTCTGATAGAGATTTTCGCATTGCTTCGACTTCCTCCATGTCTTTTTTTAGTGCTGTTACTTCTTTGGCTGCCATCTATAAGTTATTTTATTTTAATAATGAGTTGATAAAGAAATAAACGAAATGTAAAATAATAACATACTTCAAGGAAATCATCCATCTGATTTCTTATATCAATATCTGTAGAGGGCATTTCTATTTGTTTTTTAATTTTTGATATTCTCATGTCTAATGTATTGATTTCATTATTTATTTGTTCTACTGTTGTTTTAGATGAATCTTCCAAAACACGCAAATCATCGGCGAAATGGACTAGTTCTTTATTTTTTCTTTCTGCTTGCTGTAAAATGATTGATATTCATGTCAAAATAATTTTTAATAAAAAAAAAATACACACAAATAAATTCTACCCACTATAGCAACGTAATGCATTAAATTCATTCCTGGCTTATTTGCTCTTATATCAGCAAGTTTTTGAAGAGAAGATAATTTAACACCAGCTGCACATCCCGCATATCCTCCAGCATTCAAGAAATTACCCGCAATCAGTGCTATATATAAAACATCCTAAAATGAAAAATACATTATTAATTTCACAGTTTGTGAGTTTCATTTGTAACAAATGATTTTGAATTACTTGAAGTGCTTGACTTGATTGTAAATCATCACCAGCAACCAAGATAGCATTTATGGAACTCTCTAAATAGCTTGTCGTTGCAGCAAATTCTTCCTTCAATAGCATTCCTTCTATTCTCAATTTGTAACTAAAAGAATATTTATAATAATTATACAGCCCCGTTTAATTAATATATATATGAGAAAAATTAACATACTTTGGCAGCTGAATAAGTTGCATTAAAAATTTCTCAGCATTTCCTAATTTGCTTGCATCTCCATTAAAAGCTTTCAATACATCTAATTCATCTAATTCTGGTAACAATCTTAACAGACCTCGAAGCCGTTCAGCACCTACAGCACCTTGAGCTCCAACTCTTAACATTTCGATAATCTCTTGGTTCGAGCTAATCAAAATATAAAACTAGTATCAAATCGAAAATATAAATTGATCAATTTTAATAAAGATAGAATACCTTCTGAATTGTTTGAGGAATATGTTAACGTTCAAACTTCGTTTTCCATCAAGTAATGTTATTTCCGTTGTTTCTTTTCTTGATTTTTTTTCTTGAGGCTCATTTGTGGTTCTTCCTAAACGAGGAGATGACCCGGCTGAACCAGGAGGTGCTTGTTGACAAAACAACCCTTCCATTTCTTCCCAATCTATACCAGATGCAGAAGGATGTTTATGCTTGGATGCTACTATTGACCAGATATTATTTTTGCCGACAACCTGGAACAATATGAATGATTTGTATATTAAAAAAAAAAAATGTATATTTATAAAAAAAAGTTATGAATTGTTACCTTATTGTTAGGAATTTTGTTCCAATTTACGGTTTTCATTTTTGTTTTCGGTACTGGTGTTTCCTGTTGTGGCAACAACGGACCTACGGGTTCGATGATTATAGGTGGTGGTGGAACGTTTAATGGGGGTGGTGGTGGAGCACATGGACCACAAGGAGCAGGAGGTGGAGGAGGTGGTGGTCCACATGGAGCTGGTGGAGGAGGAGGTGGAGGCGGTGACAACGCTCTCGTTGCTTGTAAAGATGACTTACGATTTGGACTATTAGAATCACTCCTATGTTGACAATGAATACAACCAACTTTAGCCTAAAATAAACATAATATTATTCTCTTCGTTTATTTTAATATAAATAGTATAAAATCTTCATTACTTGAGTAGGAGTTCTCAGAAGTCTCGCAGCATCTTCTGGATTATCTAATAAAGTTGCTCTGTGTACTAACGTTTCGGCGGCGTCCCATGCCAAAGCACCTAATGGATCACTTGGTTCAGCTCTTAAAAGGTGCTGTAGCAAGCTCAGGAATGTTGCCTCTTGAGGAGTATCCGACACTCTTCTCAACAGCGCATAAAACACATCTAAATGTGAATTCAAATTTATTCCTTCAGGTCCTCGAGCTTCATCACTATCTCTTTGTTCTGCAAATACGTCTAATTGCACTGCTAAATCCGCTATACCGCCACTTGTTTGCCTACAGATAAAATGAAACAATATTTATAAATCTTACATAAGAAAATATATGTATTTATAAATAAGATAACACTACCTTAATTTGTTTAAAATTGGTAATAGATTTAATCCTGCAAAGAAAATCAAATTAGTATAATATAAATTTATTTAAAAATGAAATATTTATATATGTCGCAGTCCATGTATATTGTTAGTTCATGTATATTTGACCCAACTCAACTTAATCTAATCCAATTCAATCCTTAATCATGTGTATCTGTCACAGTTCAAGTGTTCATTTTTGTTTATTTATACCCATACTAGTTTGGGTATACCCAAACTAGGGATTTTAGTTTGAATGTCAACTATCAAATTTTACCCATATATATAATTGCGTCTAAACTAAAAACAGCCGTCTTAAGGATCATGCTTGGGTTTGGTTGGGTTAACGTTTTAGCTCGAGTTGTGAAAGCATGTTCAAAACAAATTCTCGAAGTTCAAACTGACACGATAAGTAAACATTACATTATTCGATTATTAATTGAAATACCAATTCTCACCTTATTGATATTTAGCATAAGATCGTTATCTAAGTACAAACTACTTAAATTGTCGTAACAATTGGACTAGAGATGTTTTGAAGGTGTATAAACAAACTAGTTTGTTCGTGCACAAACGAAGTAGACACTCAACTGTAACACATCCAAAAATATACATGAACTGAAATACCCTTAGACTCTACAACATACCTATAAATTCATTCCTAACGCGGATCCTATCAGGCAACCTCGGTGCCGATATGATCAAACAATTAATGAAAGCCACCAAAGCCGTCTGGTAATCAGCTTGCGAAGCCTTCTCCAGTTCATAGACTATGACACTGAACCTGTACCGTTCCCCCTTCTGGTTCTGAAAGCAGAAAACCTCACATTGGACCCGTCACGCCGCCTAAGATTGAAGTTTGAATCGAAATCAGTATAGGTATACCTGATAATGAGCGAGGGTGTCAAGGGCGCGTCCATAACCGGCTGCACTGTAAACGCATAGTGCAGACAGCAGCTCGACCACTTGTCTCTTGACAGGTGTGCTGGTGCTTCCTAGAGCTGCAGCCAGCTTTCCCATGTACTCTTTATTCTCGACTATGTACTCGAGACCTACGCGACTTTCCATTTTGGCGTTGGGCTTTTACTTTTTGCCTGAAATGAAGGAAACGCGCAATCAGATCTCCGATGTGTTAATTGGACAAGAGTGTCTTCGGTGACGGATCATGCGGTCTGATGGGGAGCTAATTGGATGTCGAATGTGGGACTTAACCCATAAATTCCGTATTTGGACATTTTGGTTTTCAATATACAATGTGTTGAAATGCATCCATCTCCCAATTTACGCGGTAAAGTAATATGTTTTTTATAATAAGCGTATTTTTATTTTGTTAAAAAAAGGAAATTCTAAATAAAAAATTATCCGTGATCAAACAGAATGTATTCTTCAAAATGTGAAAGAATTAAATATTTTAAATGATGACAATGAAAATGATTTCGAATCAGCGATAAGAGAAAAAATGTTGCGAAAATGAAGATGTATGAATACAATTTTTATATGAATACTTTTTCATTTTTCAAATATATTTTACAATTGCTTAGACTTTTTTGAAGCAATCTCTTAATATAGATTTAAAGTATCTATTTATGCAGTTTTTACTTTGGAACCTATCTCTTGTTTAATTATTGGTTCTCAGCAAAACGTATCTACTGCACAAATCGAAGGAAGGGTGTATAATAATGACGAACTTGTTACATAATAAACTATGATGCATCGGAACAGATGTGCACACGAACAAAAGATCGAGATTTTAAAACCGACTCAAGTATGTTTTTCAAATATGGTCAGATAATTGCATCTGATAAAAATACATAATGAGAGTTCAGGGAAAATCGTATGAATCGGTTTCCCGTTACCTTCCATGCACAAAAATGGAACGAAATTAGATCATGTCATTAACATGACACGACCTTGCGTACCGTACTTTCGACGGTCGTTATTTTTTGAGGTTTTCGATTTTTTATGGCAACGCGAAAAAAAATAAAATAGACAAATATCGATTCAAAACGGCCAACTGCTTTCCATATTGGGAAAATAACACCAGCAGTCTTCAAGGTGCAACCGAGAGCGAGAGCACATCGACAAATGTTGACTACAGCCTTATATAGAATATCGACAGATTGGTTAGAGATTTTCAACGAAATAATAGCTCGAAATATTTTACACTTTCTTCCGAAAACAAATCGGAAAGGAATAAAAGTGAAATGTGCTAATTGCCGTTAAAGGCTCGTTCGATTCGAATGCCTGTATATGGGTGTCGAGAGCGGCGTTGTTGGTTTTTATTTTTGTATTTTTTCAGTAACGGGTCGAAACGATTTATTATAATGAATTTGAAAACGATCAAGTTTCAATCTGTGCTTTGTTTAATATATGCAAATTTATTATAATCGATTCGTATAAAAAACAATACGCAATAAAAAAAAATGGTCACATATGTGCGTATTGCGTTCTATGTTTGATTTGTTGGTTTGTTTAATGATATTTTGTAATTAAAGCACTTATAATACTGTGACAATTATTTTTGTATAAACACGGTCTAGTTACGTATCAATTTCAAATTAAAAGGAAATAATATGCGAACATACGAATTGCGCACAGCGTTCCGATATGGAAACCAGTCAAGATCAATTAATTTAGAGAATATTCAACGGCCGGCATTAGATACGATCTAAATAAGTAAATATACGACGTTCCACATCATTAAATTTTCGTTTCGTCGAAAAATTTAAAAGGAACCAAATCGGATAAACATCTAAAATTCGGTATAACGGAACGAGAAAAACTATGTCGTTCTATAATAATATAATGCCAGCAATCTTGTTTGTTTTCGTGCTTTGTATTCGAACAGTAGGCGTACAATGATGATGACGATATATGAGCGGATATTTTTCAAAATGGAACAAGCTCGATTCGATAAATTTTATATATTTACATTCACACAGTTTTATCTGATATATAACATAAATTTTTATCTGTAAAGTAATGAAATAATTGGTATTAATTTGAATACAAAAAATAAAAGTACTATAAACGTATATTATGTACTTATATCATATTCAAAAATTACAACAAACTCGACTGTGATATATATCTCGGCCCATAGTTAATAAAATCGCAATAAATACGCAATCGCCATTACGCACTAGACAACGAGTGAAATTTATGATTCGTATGGGTTGATTACTTCAGCATTAACACTGACGATGATCCGACGTATTTTTATTCGAAATGTAGGCGGGAAGCCTTCGAAAAACGTACAGGAGATGCAACTTTCTAAATCTAAAAACGGATCATTTGAAAAATCGCAACATTGCAATTTCGTAATTGTTGAGTATGGCACTTACTCGCTCGTTGAAGTCTCCTTAATCGAAAATATGTAGTTATATTTATTTTTTTCAAATTATAAATGAAAATATAAAAATGCAGCAGCGTCCAGCAATTAAAACATAAATTAAATGGAAAATGTATTAAACATTTGTGCAAAATTACTCGCTGTAAATGAAAACTTTATGGTTGCACTTAAGTAGTCGATTCTCGGCAGCGATAATAAGGATTTATCGATGTTTACGTGTGATCCAGTGTTTTTCAATTCAATTAGTCTTTCTTTTAATTCCAGAAACACATACGTTTTCCTAACGATTCATTGCCTATATATAGCGACGGCCTTCAGATCTATATAAAGCAAAAATGTTTAAATAAGTTATACTGCGGCGCGACTTCCTACAAATGAAACGTTTTTCGAATTGCGCATCGGCGCCAGGAAATACAACAACACAATTTGTTTCACAACCACGATGAAACCAATGAAAAATATAATACTTTCATTGATTCAATACTTAAAAAAATATCATATTGATTGGATTGGAGTGATCTCCGATCGAATCGAAACCAATCAACTTCTACAATACACAAATCATGCAATCAGCTAACCACCCTCAACCACCCGAGGACCAGTAGTGTAGTGTAGTGCTAAAAAAAGTGATGAAGCGCTATATATCTCTAAGATAAAAGAAAAAAATGTGCAAAAAATCATATGTTCTACTAAACTGCAACAAAAAAGCTAATAAAATTGACAATTTTCAAGTTTGAAATTTCGGCTATCGTTCCTAAATACACGATGTTTTTGATTTTTTTCTTCGATTTCAGAATCTTTATGAAAATATGTGTCGAATTCAAACTCAATGAATGAACGAGGGCATATGCTCCATACTTGACCGCTCCTTTCTCAGCTCGGTCAATTCGTATGGTACCTTCTTTTACCTTCTCTATTGCATCCAGATGTCTTGAAATACTTGATTTTGAAGCGTTGAGGTCTAATGCGAAACTCCGAACGTTTTTTCGAAGCGTGAAATTTTTATACCGGAGCGGCGCTCCACCTCGAAACAAAGTGGTGGAGCGGCGCTCCAGCGCGCTCCTGCCCCACTACACCACTGCCGAGGACCCATCGAAAACCCGAATCCAACACCTCGAAACACTCAACACTCAACTATAAAAGATCGTCAACGTCTCCGGCCGCCCACGGCCTTCGGGTTTTGCGCAAACGTGGCCATGTGGGCGTAGAACCGGCAACAATCGGACCGGTGCGGAGCGCCCACGCGCCCCCAGACCCAGGGGGCTCTCGAGGGCACAGCCCCTGCCAGCGAAGACAGGTTGACGCATTTTATCGGCCCGCGATACAAGTGCGTGCTTCGGTTTGGTCGAAAGTGAATCTTTCGGCCAAATGATTCGTTGTTGATTATTGGCGTTTATTTTGTGAATAGTAAATAGGTCCGATGTTGATAATGTCGGCTGTGGATTTGTTAAGAAATGGAAAACGATAAAATGTGAATACTCGAAATGTGTACCCGATTTGAATATTTAATTAATAAAATCGAAATAGTTCATTTTTATTTGTTTTTGATACATAGGCAAAGCCAGTAGTTAATAGATAAAAAGCATCATATTATAGACGTTAACTGTATACGCATAAAGACCATTTTAGAATATCTATTTTTTTTATAATCTTATATCAGACTAGTGGTAGTACCCGGCGTCGCTCGGGACTTAAATTTTAAATTAAAGTATTTTTTTTAAATTTAAATTCATTAAAACAACAGTATAAAACAGGTCGTGCATTGTCGTGTATTATTATTGGGGGGAACATTTTTTTGCGAAACGTCCCGTTTTGGGTTTTGGAAAATATGGTCGCCCTATTTTGACGATACCACAATATTCTCGAAAAAAAATACATATACAAGCCAATTTTTGTGGCGAACGGACGAACGGTGTTGGAGTGAAATGGCAACAAATATATATACAAACATGAATTTTTATATATATAAATTATAGACGTTAAATGTATACGCATAAAGATCATATTAGTATATCTATATTTTTTATAATCTTATATCATATTATAGAAATTAACTGTATACGCATAAAAACCATATTAGAATATCTGTATCTTTTAAGTCACGAGCGTCATTCGAACAGACACACAGAAATCCATGATGATATATTGGGATGATTAAGTTTTGCGATTGTATGTGAATGGGAGTTTGTGTTTTGGTTTGAGCATTTGTTGTTGGTACGTCAGTTTTGTATGTGTCATGGTTGTTGAATCGAAAAGTATGTTATGTGCGATTTTTTTCAAATGATAAGGTATGAATCGGTCGATCGAACAAAAGATGTTATGAATCTATTAGGTGTCGATATGTTGAATTTTGACAATCTGAATCGTTAGGAGACGAGGAAGTGTTTTGTATGTTTTAAATATTTTATTGATTTTGTTTTTAAATTTGATGCATATATGCAAATTCGATTGGTGGGGTATTTGAATTCAAATGTGTCTTATTGTTAACACAGCGATTCACATTGGTGATAACATTTTGTATTTAAATGTATTTTGAAAACAAATTTATAAAAAGTCAAATATTAAAAAAAAAAATAAAAATTAACATTTAAATATATTCTTTAAACCGTAAATTTATAAATAGTAATAAAAAACAAAGAAAAATATATAAAATTATACTAAATTGAATAAATGATTTACGAAATGACGCAAGCTATACCATTTACTTTTTATATTATATAATCCAGAAAAACGCATTTTTTTTACAAAATCAACATTCTAACCTTTATGACATTGGAATTTCAAATCTCGAGAGTGCATCCGTCAATAAAATCCCCATAAACAAATTACATCATCGACGAACACACAATAAAAACCTGATAAGCACAACAATAAACGTCGAGACATCTTGAATTTCGTAAATTAACTCACAATTTAAATTTAAATCGCCGCTCCGACATAGAACACGAAGACCGAAGCTTTTAGCGATAGCCAAAAGCGGTTTGGCGCCAACTTTTTACGAACTTAACGACCCGCGATACGCGGCCGAAAGAGCTGCAATAACTACCATGGCAATTTCGATACGAGCTCTCTTTATATTACACGTTTCTCGACAATAACGCGATCGTCAACAGTTCATTGTTCGCCATCATTACAGACAATAAACGTCATCGTCTTCGTAATCATTGATCGTCACGAGGAGTATGCGCGTCTTTTTCGTATATGTTTTTTTAGTATTGTTTTAAGCCCTGCTTATTATGTACGAGGCTCTATATGTTTAGTTCGTATATGTTAAACTACGTTTACGTGATCGCTTCGTTCGTAAATGAAACAAAGGTTATCTTGTTTTATCTATGAAATTCAACATCTGGTGGTCATTTGGTTATTGCCTATGAAATTTAATACCATCTGGTGCGATTTAGTAAAGGCGCATCATTTGACGTATTTTGTCAAATATGATAGTTGACATGTCTTACGAAATACTTATAGAAGGCAATAAAATTCCATTGGAACTTCTGATAAAAATATTTGGGAATTTTGAAACGTGAACGAAAAAAGGTTTGCCACTGTTGTAGTAAAGCAAGTGAACTGTCAAATTTGACAGAAGATGTTAAATAATGTACAGTAAACCCCCCTGTAACATCAAGATAGATTCCTCGTTATAGGGGGTTAAAGTTTATCAATTTTAATTTTTTTTTAAATTTTCACGTGTTAACTGTTTGTTTCAAATGCATTTTGAAAAAAAATTAAAAAAAAATGAATTTGATTGCATTTGGACGATATGGGAAGGGAACGTTACAAGAGGGTTTACTGTACCTGTGATGCTCCTATACACCACCAGATGTCGTTTAATTCCATAGACAAAACAAGATTCTTTGCTTCGTTCATGTACGACATACTTATGGAAGAAATTAAAATTCCCTTGGTACGCCTGATATTTATTTTCAGTAAAAAGTATTTAGAAATTTTTGAATGAAAAAAGGTTCACCACCACTATTTTAAAGCACGTCTATTGTCATATTTGATAGAAGACGTTAAATTATGCATCTATGATTCACCTGTATGTCATTAAATTTCATAGACAAAGCAAGATTATTTGCTTCGTTTATGTACAACATACTTAAGAAAGGTAATAAAATTCAATTGGTAAACCTGATACTCATTTTTAGTATACAAATATGGAGAATATGGAAATGTGAACGAAAAAAAGTCTGGCACTACTGTCGTAAGGCACGTCAACCATCATATTTGTCAGAAAACGTTAAATGGTTCACTTAGATGGTTCACTGGTTCACTCATCATTAGATGTCGTTGAATTTAATGGACGAAGATTTTTCTTCGTTCACGGATGAAACGATCACACAAACCTACCATAACAATCATATTATGAATGAAACATATTAAAATGCGCAATGGACGTTTCAGAATATCGTCTCCGTCCGATACACAACACGAAACCGTGCCATAAAATTTAATAGAAATTTCGAAAACGTCTCGACCCATCCGCAGGAGTCATCGAGTCGACAATGCAACATATAGGCCCATTGAAAATGTTCAACAATGGCAAAGCTATGGGTTACACTGTTCGGATATGGAAGCGCGTAACTGTTGCGATCGTTTCCTGCCAACGGAACTACTTCCTGGTAAAATCGTGACCGGTCAAAGTCTCCGAAGTCGTCGGCGACCGATATATCGTGGGCAAAGGTTCCCAAACTGTATATTGAGGGCCGATGGTGGGTTAAAATCGCTTGTGACGATTCATCAGAGCCGCCTATGTATTGGTTGTAAAATGTGTCGGGTAATTTTTTTGAATAAAATGTATGGTGGGTTAAATTTTGTTTATAAAAAATTGATTTTTTTCAAATCAAGAAATTTGTTCGTTTTAAAATGGCTTTCTTTGTGAATTTGTATATTGATTTTGACGATGTTGTCATTTATGAGAAAAACCTTGGAACGATTTTTGTTAAACATTTATGTACTAGTATATAGGCCCGATGTTAATAACATCGGCTGTGGTTTTGTTAAGAAACGGAAAACATCATCAAAAAAAGATAAAAGAAGTCGCGAGCGTCATCTAAAGCCAGGTGCCCACAGGCGGCTAGCCGCGGCGCGATCCACAATGGAACACACCGCTTTAGGCTGAAGTGCGCCCATATGCTTTATGGGCGCCCGACAACCCAAAACAAAGCGTTCCCTCACAAATCGCGCCGCAACCAATCGCCTGTGGGCGCCGGGCC